>JAHHUM010002191.1:0-126861 GCA_036173005.1 Crenichthys baileyi
TAGATTTAATTTTCACCTTCAAAAACACCTACTTAGGCTAACAAAGTTGTATAAGACCTGCAAAAACAAATTAAAAAATTTAAATTTAAAAGTTATTTGGTAAGGTATTTTTTCATATTTCCCGGGTTTTTTAAAATCTAACTTTTAAAAAATTAAAGGAAGTTTTCGGAGATTTCTGCATCTTCCTTTACCTCCCTGCTCCCTGGAAATGGTGGAAAACAAAAAATTGGGGGCCCTTTAGAGGTAGTGACGGGTTTTCGCTTAAAAAAAGGGCCCTTGCCCATTTTTATGTTTTCACCCCAGGGAAACGGGGAAGTAAAAACATTTCCCTAAAAAATCTTTTTGACTTACATTTATTTCAAAAGGGGTTGAGAGTACTAATAATTGTTCCACTGGTGGTTTACTGGGAACTATCATTTATTAACATGGGAACCGCCCCTGGGAATACATGTTCTTAATTTTCAGTGAGAGATTTTGCTACAGCGAAAAAATCTGAGTTTAAGAGTTTTTACACCTTCCTTCCCAGGGCTTAGTGTTGGGGGTGCTGCACAGTCTATGTATCAGTGTTCGGCTACTAAGGCTCATCAATGGAGATACTGAAAACGTTTAAGTAGGGGGAAAAAAAACCTTAAAGAAAAATGTTTTGGTTTGACTTATTCTGCAGCCTAATTAAGTAATAAACACGATAAAATTGAGGGAACTTACCCAGGCCTCCTTCTGATCCATCATCTGACTCATCCCACATGTCCTCGTTAGCTAACAAGAGGTTACGGGATTCAGAGCTCGGACTCCTTAGAGGGAAGTAGTGACCGTTCCCTTGGCTGGCATTACAACATATAAAAAGGGAAATGATTCAGTGTTTTGTTTTTTGTTTTTACGTCAAGAAGTACTTTTGATTCTGTGATCAACTTCCTATAACCCCTCAGGTGACACTATCATTTACATTTTGATCTATGAGTTTGCTAACCGTGTAACTTAATGTTTCTGTGATCTGTCTCGGTCCATAAAACTTTTATGTCTTTTACATTTCCACTCTCTAATTACCTTGTGAAAACAGGGATGAACCACAGTTTTCGGTCTTCTCCAAACACCTGCAGCAGGTTTTTGTGTAGGCCAAGATTGAACCCGTTTCTGTCGGGCCCACTGACAAACACTGGAGCTGAGAAGGCCTCTAGACAAGGGAAAGCGAACCGTGCAAATGTTTTTAGAGTATAAAACCAGAGAAAAAGCTAGATATTCTCTAAAAACAATATGTTAACTCACCTAAAGTGGATCTGTTTTTGGCCACTAGCCAACAGTGGTAACTGAAGAGAAACATGAGACTGACGAAGAACATGAGTGCCACAAACATGAGGAAGAGTATATGGAACTTTGCAGGTCCATTTGGCAGGTCCCCCTGAAGGACAGGAAGAAAAATGAGACCTTAGTTCGTGATAAAACCGGAGGAAAAATGAAACAACTTTATTTGAACTTTGCTGTGATTACACAGCAAAATATTAAGCAACTGAACAAGAGCATTGACACTCACCACCCAGAATTTGAGAAAATACTGAAGGACTGTTGCTGTGATGAATATACAGTATAGCATAGAGTAGGCAAGGAAAAGTAGGAAAAACTTGTAGTTGGAAAAACCAACACAGTTGTTAACCCTGCAAGAAAAATTAGATTTGGTTAACAGGGAACAGTTAGTAAATCTGTGCATTCAATCTATAAAGTACTGGCTAGGTTACAACTTACCAAGGACAGTGATGGTCCATCTTTAAGATGCATCTAGAAAATAAAAAAATATTTTTTATGCATCACTTTGAAAGGGTGAATAATCATAAAACGGTACATTAATGTGAATGCTCCTGAATTACTGTCTCATAATGAACGTTCATGACAATCTTTCCACCTATTCTTCAAATTATTTTTTTTACTTTTATATTAAAAAGGGAAAAATCATTAAATGCCTGAATATCAACTTGTTTATTACAAAGATTTCTGACATCTACAGCATCCAGCAAAACTGCCCGTACCCAATTAACATTTGTCTTGTCACATTAAAACCACAAACGTCAGTTACAGTTCAATAACTTTTAGGGTGTGTCTCTATAAGCTTCTCAAAACAAGCAGTCAGATGGCATGGAAAGCATCTATAAACATCAATTTTCAAGTCTTGCCACAGATTCTCAGTTTGACTTAGGTCTGGACTTTGACTGGACCATTCCAACACACACATATCCTTTAATCTGAATCATTCGATGGCAGATCTGACGAGGCGTTTAGAGTCAATCTCCTGCTGTAAGGCGAACCTCCATCCCAGTCTCAAGTCATTTATAATTTCTAACAGGATTTTGTCCATGATTGTTCTGTACTTAGCTCAGTCCAGCTTCCCATCAGCTCCAGCCAGCTGCCTTGTCCCTTCTGAAGAAAAGCATCCCACAACACGATGCTGCTATCCCCATGTCAGTTTTCCGCAACACATAGCATTTTGCATGTGGGCCAAAAAATGACAGTTTTGTATTATCTGACCAAACCACATTCTTCCACATGTCTGCAGCATGGCTTCAGGCAAACTTTTATACAAACTCTATGGCTTTCTTCTTGCTACTGTTACATTAAGGCCAGATTTGCTGGGTACCCCACTAACAACTGTCCTGTTGAAAGATTCTCCTACCTAAGCAGTGGATATCTGCAGTTCATCAAGTGCCTCTTGGATGCTTCTCTGATTAATTCTCTACTTACTCAGCATGTCAGTTTAGGTGACTGGCCATATCCTGGTAGGTTTGAAGTTGTTTAGTACCGTTTCGATTTTAGATGATGATTGAACAGAGCTCTGTAAGATGTTCAAAGCTTTAAATGTTGTTTTAAACTTCTCCTCAGCTTTCTCCATGACCTGCCTGCTGTGTTCCTTGATCTTTATCATACTGTTTGTTCAGTGATGTCCTCTAACAAACCTGTGATTACTTCACAGAACAGCTGAATTTCTATTAAGATTAAATTCCACACATATGGGCTCCATTTACCAATTACATGACTTTTGAACTAGCTGACTGGGTTTTCTTTAGGCATAAATGGGGCTGATGACAAATACATGGCGTATTTTTCAGATTTTTATATGTGAAATATCTTGAAAACCATATAATTTCCTTGTCCTTCACAATTACTGCTGTGTTGATCTATGTCACAAAATCCCAATAAAATAATTTTAAAGTTTGTGGTTACAATGTGACTAAATGTGGAAAAGTTCAAGGGATGGGCACTACATCTACCTTCTTCTGCCAAAGTAATGCACTAATTGATCCTTGGGATTCTGTTACAAATGAACAGAACAACATTCTCCGAATTATCACAATACCTCCTGGCCACACAATATCTCCTTGCCTGAGAGTAATCTCTCTAGATGAAGGCATTGGGGAGGAAAGAGAAGCTTACGTTTCACAAACGGAGCAGTGGTGACAGCGGTCAGGCTTCAGTACCTGGCAGCGGTCACAGAACCTGATAGCTGGAGACAAGAAGATGGACAAGTTCAATGGACGACATCTGAGCTGAGCACACTTCCTCCCACACGTCCTGCTGCCTAGAACGTACTGTTAGTAATCAGCACTAATGAAAGTAATGCATCTGCTGATCACTACTCTGGAGAGCTTGCACCTTGTAGCCCTAACCTACTTGTTTTCACCAAACACAGATAGAGGACCAGAGCTCACCTCCAGAATGGGCTCGGGTGAAAATGGGTAGTTTCTTTGCGATCTTGATGAGGATTTGCTTCTGAGCGTCTGGCCTCTCCTCCATCTCGTATCGTTGCTTGTCTGAGTATGACAGCTGGAACTGAAGAATAAATAAAATGAGATTAACCGTATTTCTCACACCACATGACCAATGCCTGTGGGGTAAATTAAAACTCTAGTTTTCAGTCTACCTTTTTGCATGGTGTGGCAGGAGGGGTGAATATGGACTTCCAGTATGTCCAGGAGAACATCCCAAAGCAGACATGAAACACCAGCAGATATACCACTGCACATAAAAACACAGAGATCAACATGAGCTGGATCCTGACAGTTTAAGCTAATCGGAGCAAAATCAGGAAGAGGGGGCTCACCTTTCTCCAGTGTGTTACTGATTGTAACTGTTAAAACAAGAACATTTAAGATTTTTAATAACCACCTGAAATTAGCCCTCTAATTGTTCAGAAGATAAACAACAACTGAAAGCTAACACAACTAGCCGGCAAGACAAACAATAACACAGTAGTTTCTGCGTGAAACTACAGTTAACTCTGACCTCTCTGAAATTACCGCTAACGTTACACAACTAATAAAAGCAGACATTCAGAGCCACTTCCGCCTAGCTCCGGCTGTCAATAACCTTATTGTTGTTAAGTGCTCATCGGTAATCGGTAATCTGAGCTGTTTGTGGAGGAAAGAGGTCAAAAAACAGCCGCCATACTTACAAAGACACAGCTCAAACACATAAGCATAATAGGACCAGAGCACAACGGCGGTGATAATGAGGACAGGGATCCAGGAGAAAACCCTCTGACAGCATCTCAAACCTCTGGAGAGAGCCATTTCCATCTGAGCTCCGCTCCGCCTCTGCGCTCCGTTAACGTTCCTGGCGCTTTATCCATCAGCGACATCTGCGAGCGATTCACTGCCCTGAAATCCTCAGCGCAGCCGAGGACAGGAGGACAGAAACTCCGCAGATCTAACAGCCCGTCTTTATTTACAGAGTATCTATTTAGGGAGTTCATGTGACGGAGAATAAAACAAGTAGGTATTTAATGCCCGGTCAAAAATACAAAGTATTACTTTGGATTAGGCCTATACACAGTTTCTATTTGTTGTGGTCATGGAGGGTGTCAGAATATGAGAAAGCGGGCCGTCGTTGTTTTTTTAAAATCTATATCTAATATCTATACAGCTGTACAGAGGCCCATTTTCAGCAAACACCATTCCTGTGTTCCAGTGGCACATTCTGTTAGCCAATCAAAGTTTATCATGTTAAAAGGCTAATGGATCATTTGAAAAGCCTTGTGCAATCATGTTAGCACAGTGGAAAACTACTGTACCCATTGAAGAAGCACTAAAATTTGTCTTGCTTTGGCTAGTTGAGTATCTGGAGCATCAGCGTTTGTGCGTTTGCTTATAGTCTCAAAATGGCCAGTAAAAAGGAACTTTCTACTAAAACTCGTCAGTCTATTCTTCTTCTGAGAAATGAAGGCTATTCCATGAGAAAAATAGCCAAGAAAATGAAGATCTCATACAACGGTGTGTACTAGTCCCTTCAAAGAACAGCCAAACGGGCTCTAACCAGAATAGGAGAGGGAGGCCCCGCCTGGTGCACAGCTGAGCAAGAGGATAAGCACATCAGAGTCCAGTTTGAGAAACAGACGCCTCACAGGTCCTCAACTGGCAGCTTCATTAAATGGTACCCGAACAACACCAGTCTCAACGTCAACCGTGAAGAGGCGACTCCAAGATGCTGGCCTTCTAGGCAGAGTAGCAAAGAAAAAGCCATATCTGAGACTAGCCAACGAAAGGAAAAGATTAGGATGGGCAAAAGAACACAAACACTGGACAAAGGAAGATTGGAAAAAGGATTTATCGACATATTAATCTAATTTGAGGTGTTTGGATAACAAAGAAAAACATTTGTGAGACGCAGAACAAATGAGGAAATGCTAGAGGAATGCTTGCCTCTTTCTGTCAAGCATGGTGGAGAAAAAATGATGGTCTTTGTATGCTTTGGTCATGGTTAATTGGGAAATTTGTACAGGATAAAGTGAATATTGAATAAGAAAGGCTACGACTCCATTTTGTAATGCCATGCCATACCTTGTGGACAGGGTTTGATTGGAGCCAGTTTTGTCCTACAACAAGACAATGACCCAAAGCATAGCTCCAAACTATGCAAGGACTTTTTAGGGAAGAAGCAGTCAGCTTCTTTTCTGTCCATAATGCAGTGGCCAGCACAGTCACCAGATCTCAACCCTATTGAGCGGTTGTGGGAGCAGCTTGACTGTATGGTGCGTAAGAAGTGCCCATCGAGCCAATCCAACTTGTGAGAGGTGAATCAGGAAGCATGGTGTTAAATTTCCTCAGATGACCTCAACAAATTGATGGCTAGGTCTGCAAGGCTGTAACTGCTGCAAATGGAAGATTCTTTAATAAAAGGGAATGTTCAAAAGAAGATCAGAAAGATCAGAAATAATAGTATATAAAAATAAGGGCACCAAAATCTAGATTTGCTTCAAGTAAGTGGTATAAAACTCCATTTATGACAGCAGTAAAACAAAATAATAATATGGTAAATAAAACAATTTAAAATCAATTTAAAGTCAAACTAAAGTTTTCAAGAAGGTTGTTCCACAGGGGAGGTGTGATAAAGAAAATTATAAATCAAAGTTATTTTTTATGATATGAATAGTTTGAGCTCCAATAAAAGTATATTTGATAAATATGCCTGACTAAGACCATTTCTAATTTTAAAAGTCATTAAAATTTCTTTAAAATAATTTCTGTAACATCAATACAGATTTTTCCATTTATTGTTGAGAAGAATATAATTAAGTTTCAGCATGCCATTTTTAAATCAAACTCTAAATAAATACAGACTTTATTTTTCAAGAGTGCAGTGCTTCCAGAAAGTATTCACATGTGATTTCTTAGTTTTCTATTTGTAATAAATTTGCAACAATCTCAAACAAACTGTTTTTGCATTGTCATAATGGGGTATTGTGCGGAGAATTTTGAGGAAAGAGATTAATTTGATCTCATTCGGAATAAGGGTGTTACATAACTAAATGTGGAAAAAGTACCGCACTGTGAATACTTCTCGGATGCGCTGCAGATACTTCTTATACATTGTTTTATTATCTTTTAAGAGACAAATGTCTCTGTTTGTATAAGAAAAAAAAACTTGTTGGAATAAAAATTATTTTTAAACATAAATCTGCCAGGGGAATTAATAATTTTGGTAAACAACTCCCCCAAGACATCTACAAGTGTACATGGTAATGACATGACTATTCCCTGGGAACACAGCTACTGTATGACCTGCATTAAAGACTTCTAGGATGAGGAGCATCAGAGAGGAATCCACAGCTGGCCTCAGTGCCAAAAACCTTTGTATCAACGACTGTCCTGCAGAAAAACATCATGTTATCATCTGAAGTGGAGGATTTGAAGGAGACTGGACTCCAAGCTGTTCCAGTTAATCACTGTTATGCTGGACCTGAAGATGTGGCCTCCTGTGATGTCTACACTAGGAGGAAGCTGAACGTCCTGTCTGGTCTGTTTAGTTCTTACGTTAATAATCACTTCCAGCCTCACTATGATGTTGCTCAGTTACCGAAGCACAAACGGAAGAACCCAACGAGAAACTCCAGGAGAACATCTGCTCTCTTCATGATAAGGAAATTAACATTTCCTGTTGTACTCATCAGCAATCTGTTTCTCTGCATAATGGATGAACATGAAGGCCTAGCTATAAGAAAGGACTGAAAAGCAGAAGCAGTTCAGCGTGTGTCGTCAACAAGTCCAGCAGAGAATCTGGGATCGAGAGAAGGATGCGACGATGCTTCAGCAGGAGGTGGAAGCCTCCAATCTCTCTGCTGATAAAGGAGTGGAGAACACGGAAAATATCTTCATTGAGCTGACCCACCTAATTCAAGAAGGAAGGTCTGATGTGAAGCGGTAGATCAAATCCCAACAGGAAACTGAAGTGAGTTGATTTACTGTTCTTCAGGAGAAGCTGGAGCAGGGAGGAAAGAGGAAAGATGCCGAGCTGGAGCAGCTCTAAAACACAAAGGATCACAACCTGTTTCTCCACAACTACCCCTCACTGTCAGCACTCAGTGAGGCTACACACTCACCATCATCTGTATTTGTCCTCTGAGCTTTGAAGATGTGAAAGCAGCTGTATCAGACCCCAGAGATAATCCATAGGACATCCTGGGAGACACATGGACAAACATCTCTTTGACAGTCACCAAAGTGAATGTTATATCGTCAGAACTAAAGACCAGAACTGGGGTCTTAAAATATTCCAGAGAAATCACTTTTGATCCAAACAGATCAAACAGTTATCTGGTATTATCTGAGAGAAACAGAAAAGTTGCATTAGAAGAAGAACTTATTCTTATTCTGGTCATCCACAAAGCTCCATTGGCTTCAGGTTCTGAGTAGAGAGAGTCTGACTGCATGTTGTTACTGGAAGGTGGAGTTGAGCAGAATAGTAGCTAGTATAGCAGTTGAATACAAGAATATCGGCAGAGCAGATGAGACACCTAACTGTTCATTTGTCTACAATGACAAATCTTTGTCATTAGAGACAAATCCTTGTGACACAGATGTTCACACGTTTAATCACTACCTTGTCCAAACTCCTGTGTGGGGTCCTGTGTACCTGGATCACACAGCTGGTACTCTGTTGTTCTTCAGCGTCTCTTCTGAAACCATGACTCTCCTCCACAAAGTCCACCACACTCACTCTAATTATATTGGAGCCTTTGCTGAGTTGGTGAAACTAAAATGGTCAGACGTGGTTTAAGGTCTACGGAAGATCGTTGCTTTCACCAAAGTGAAAAAAATAGAGATCTTTTCTCATAATTACGAGATCCGGATCTCTTCCGATTCGGAAAACAATTAAAGGGCAATTCCACCTCATTTTTATTACATTGAGCATCTTTAATCTGCTACCAACTCACAAACTACAGTACTTAGACACTTTAAATGTGTACTAGATTGTTCTCCACTAATAACAAAACCTTTTTAACACAATTTGGGATTTGTGAAAGCTTTACTTGAGTTGTGAAAGTTTCATAAAGAGCCATATTAGTGCTTTTATTAGTGCTAACATTTTATACATAACAAGAACCTTTATAGTTCCCTTCTACTACAGCATTACATTATAAAGTTCTGCTCGAAAAATGTGTCAAGAACAAAGTGGAAGAACAGAATGTCGCTATAATTTCTAATAGTAATATATCAACTCAATGATTACAGTTCACAGGAAAGGGTTTAGGTTTTTCTTATGGGTGCACCATATGCAGGAGCTGCAATCCTTGATGCAGCTATCCCGGGTTCGATTCCCAGCCTTCTTCTTCTCTCTCGCTGCCCTTCTTCCTGTCCAGCTACTAACAAAAAAATGCCACTAGTAACACAAGAAAAACCTTATAAATAGCAAAAGAATAAATAAATAAATAAAGGTAACCTTGCCTAAGACGGATGAGCAAACTAGCTACCAGTGTCTGCTGAACCCTGGTAAACAACTTGCAGACCTCCTATGTTGCACTTGTCTATAGGAGTAGAAAGGGTTTTGATTACCCTACACGACTTTGGACATTGTCTCAATACTTTAAAAACGTACCTACAGCTATCATAAGAATAAAAATCCAGTTAAGTGTGACTATCCTTCATGAGGTTAATATTCATAACAGATGAATGCATCAGGGTCATTTAGGGGTGTAGAAAACCAGAAACTGTTGAGTGGGATTTAATTAGAGTTATTGACCTCAAAATTATTTGACCTGAACATGGTAAAGTGATGTGGGGCTGAGGGGCTTTTTCTTTCTAAATAGGCAGATAAGATAATAAGACTTGCAGAGCTATCCGCTATTATGATGCATCAGGACATTCGTATTGCTCAGGACAAATAGTAGAAATTAATGGATTTCAAAACACACACTTATGCATGTCAGTGATGTCAAGAGGTGCATACACATAAGGAAAACAATGTCTGCTCCTTCACAAACACATAATGGCCAAAACACGTTGGCAATAAGCACACCATCATTATTCATCATCAGGGTGTCCAACTTCATTATTTAATATCACAGTTCCTGAAAAAACATGTTTTAATGCAAACTCAAGTCAGTCTTAGACTCTGATGCCTCTGATACTGATTGCAGAAACGCTCTTTGCTTTTATAGTAGTGTTACATTCAGCATGCTAGAAAAACATGCATTTTATATGAATATGAATATTTTTATGTTGGTTGCAAATGTACCTAGTACATTGCACATAGTTTTGTTCAAAAACTCTAACAAGGTTTGGATTTACTATGTGACCAGCTCCTGAGCAGGACACCAAGACACAAAACTCAAAGATCGACCCCCATCCTGGAACAATTCACCTTTTTTCACTTGAGAACCATGGCCTCAGACTTAGAGAAGCTTTTCACTCCGCTGTGTGAAGCTCCAAAGGACACTGAAGGTCATGGCCTCAACACGCCAACAGAACCACACCATCTGCAAAAAAACAAAGATAGGACCTCGAGGTTCCCAGACCAGAGACCCTCCTCGAGTACATGCTGAGATCCAGTTCATGTACATCACAAACCAGATCAGGGACAAGAAGCAGCCGTCTGTACCATCTAAATCTGTGCTGAGAATGCAGAGATAACTCTTACTTTGTTTATACGGGGACGGAATAGACCATAAAACCCTTCCCTAGACCAACAAAACACACGTAGACCTGAAAACCAAATTCCCTGAAAACCAAATTCCCATATGCTGTGGATCCTTTTACTCATGGTTCCTGAGTTTTCTTTCGTGTCCTGTAAGTTTAGTCTTTTTTTTTTTAAATGTATCCATCCACCAGCTGATGTCCTTCTACCGCTATAGTCCTTCACAACCCCAAATTACGGCACTCTGTGTCCACTTATTTAAATGAGTTTCACATTTTTGCAGTTTCACCTAAATATTCATATTTTCAAAATCTGTTTTATTTTTATCTATGTATACAGCAAAATATTTGACATTGGATTTAACAGGGATATTAAAAGTGGTAGATATGGAACTTTTAAAGGTGAAATCTCACATTTGTTTAAATTTTGTTTAAGTCCTGAAGCCTTTGAAAAGTTGTCAATTAACTGGAGAATTTGTGGAATTTCATTTCATTCATTTTCATTCCATTATTATGGAAAGCCTTTCTGTAGCTGCAATAAACAGTAAAGGAGTGACTAGGCATTCTTGCTGCATGCCCTTGTTGATCCTAAATCTTTGTCAGGTACCACATGAAAGACACACTGAGCTGTTTGTGTCTTGGTAAAGTAATCTGATTACATTAATAAATTTATTTCCAAACCCAAAGAAATCTAAAGCTTGGAACATAAAGTCATGCTCTATCATACTCAAGGCTTTGTGAAAGTCTAAAAATAAAGCCTTAATTTTCAACTAAGTGACTATAGTCAATTAGTTCTAAAATAAATTGAATATAACTATGTATAGAGCAGCCTTTTAGAAATCCAGAAATAATTTGGGATATGCATGATTTTAACCTGTTGGCAAAAATGTGGATCAGGACCTTGTAATCATTATTTAACAGTATTATTGGTTTAAATTATTAAGAAGAGTTGGACTTGTCCCAGGTTTAGGAATGAGTGTCATTATGCCTTGTTTCATAGTGTGTGTTTAGACAGCCATTTTCTAATAGTTCGGTCATTCCAAACACAAGGGTTGTGATTTAATCCCAAAAATTTTTGTAAAAGTTACTTGTCAGGCAACCACAGCCTGGGCTTTAATGCTTTAATTCTTAATCCAAAGAATAATTAATTATTCTATGTTTATTCCCGCCTCACATATTTGCTTATGTCATCAGTCAGTCATTTTCCACCGCTTCTTTCATAGTGGGTCAATGAGAAGCTGGTGCCTATCTCCAGCAGTCCACGGGCGGGAGGCGGGGGAGAACCTGGACAGGTCGCCAGTCCATCGCAGGGCATTTAATGTCAGCAATTCTAGGAGTTGTTGAATAGACTGATGGAATGTTTCGGCCATTGTGTTTCATTTCATTATGAGGAGGAATATAAACTGTAAAAAGTAACAACTGGTAGAATTATAAGCTAACACATTGTGCTCCTTTTTAAAGTAGTGTGTGATGACTAGACACTCTTTAATTGGCCCTCAGTCAACCAGGGAATACCCGAACTCCGTTGATGTTCTGTTGATGTCATGATCCGACATGCCCTCGGTAGTAGACCTTCCTTCCCTCGCCCTGGCTTGTTCCATTTTGGGCCAAACTGTAGCTCTTGCCTCCCGGTCTAGTTTGCAGAAATCTTGTTTGAAGCAGATGTCCAGCTCTTTGCATGTCCTTGAATCCTGCTGAACTGAATTATTATTTGATGGTGTCTTTTCTTTTTTCCCAGAAGGTACACTGTGTTGCCTATTGATGAGGCCCGAGGTGGCGCGATCTGGACTAAGATGTCAAGAACGTCTTCGTGAGTGTCTTCGTTATTGTGTTCTTTCAAGCTCTGGATTTCACCTTCAAACTTTCCCACTCTGAGAGCAGGTTCGGTAGTCGGTTTCGCAGCCGCTTCTGTGGACGGGATCCCCCATCAGACCAAGAAGCTTAGCAGATGCTCTCAAACCCAGCTTCATGTAACTGCCTCAGCATGAGGGCCACCGGTCAGAAAGTGTACTGTGTTTTCACACCATGGGGACATGAGCTGAAAGCTGCAGGTATTTAATGTGTCCTCTCCTCATGTAGGAGGTAAAGCCGATTGTAGCCACAAGGTGTCAGGTTCAGACTGATGACAGCGAGCCTGTGTAACCTCCGAAGTGTTTAGCAACACCAGTGCTACTTGTACTTAAGGATTAACTGATGAAAAAACTAACTGAAAAGTCAAAGACTGAAAAAATTCAATGTTTGCCCAGTCCTGGTATAATTTAGGTATAGCAGTGCTTTCTCTCCAGCTGCTCACTACAGATGGTGACACATGTCGGCTACCTTGCTCTCTTTTTCCCAACTGATTTCCATTTTCCTACTGAAAATTATCTATGAGCTTTAGGTTGATCAAGCACAGCGATACCATGGTCAATCATCTTTTTTCTTATTTGACTTTTGTAATTTTTTTTTTAATGCATATGAAAATTAGCACTTGGTGTTATTTGCAGGTCCCTCCAGTGGGTGGCACTGGGAGACCTTTTGAAAACAACAAACTCCGGGCATCTTCCAGCACACCTCTGCTGCTCTTTAAGCTGGGTATGGACACATTACAGGTTGTTATCCTGCATTTAAGTATGTTGCATCAAAGGAGACGGAGTAATGAGTGTTTGTGATTATTCAAAATAGACTTGTTTGAACACAGATTAGTGATTTTGACTGATTCATGGATGCCATTGTGGTAAATAAAAAGGAAATACTCTGCAGAAGATAAAAGCAATAAGATTATCTCATCATATCTGGTTATGAGCGTTCCCCTGTCATCTTTGATATTCCCCCAGTCTCCCCAGATAAATGTCTAATGCTTCTTTTGTTTGGATTTATGGGCCTGTCGTCATCCTGTGACGTAGCCGTTCATCTGTGCGTAGAAGTCTGTAATTGTCTCCCTATTACTGAATGCACTGAAACCTTTCATCATGTCATCAATCTGAGTTACTGGACCACTGAACAGTAGAGAGCCTTTGTGTTCCCTCACAGTACCACCTGCCTTTCCCCATCTTTACGTAATTCAGACTCCCTCTCTGGAGCACCCTCTGGGAGGAGGGTGTGAGCTAAGTTGCGCCCAAATCAAACCTCTTTCTTCTCTCACACATTTGCTCCGCTCTCTGCTTCCAGGCCCGGTCCTCTCCCTGACATCTTCTCCCACTTCAGCACGTTGTCTTCCACTGGCTCTCCATCCTGTTTCTGTTGCACCACCACCACCCCTCCTTTTCCTCTCTTCGAGCATCGGTGTCGGGAGCGGGGCGATGACAGCTCCTCTCTCATTCAACCGCTCACTGGAGGCAGGGAGCGGCAAACCATCCATCAGCACGGCAGCAAACCCCTCCGCTACAAAGTCATTGTGACTAGCAAAATAGTAACGGCCTTTTAATCAAAACATTTACCCCTGAGCAGAAGTAAAACACAAACAGCCCGGTATCAGCAGGTTGAGGCAGACTCCTCGGATGAAGATCGTGCTGAAAGTGCATTCCTTGCCGCCCTGGTGGCAGTCTACATAAACAGGTAGTCGGGGCTGGAGAGAAGTCGAGCGTGGCGGCAGGAGAGTGCGAAAGGATCAGGGTTTACAATGAACCGCAATACAGGCTTGTTAACTGGAAAGAGGCGTGCAATGGCCAGTGCAGTTCAGTGTTATAAAGCTTGTTATACCTTGAAGATGAAGTGGCACTTATCGTGTGCATTTCATTTGACCCCTGAGACCCTCATCATGTCAGGCAGTTGTGCTGTGCAGGCATGGTTAAGGCATGGGGTGATGAGGCGCTCAGGACATGATTAATTTGAGAGCTTGTGCGTTTCCATGTGTATCGTCGGGGAAGGAAGATCAACAGTGGTATTGTTTGTTTTTGCCTGCCTGTCTGCCTCAGTGAAATGATGCAATATTCAGTTTGATAGGATTTACATTTCATTCCCTGCATGCTTCTGTGTCTGGACGAGGAATTCACCCTGGATGCATCCGTTTGAAGTTAATACGGAGTACATATTGGAAAGTCTGCACTCATCATGGCATATTGTCATTGGCAGGGTCAGCCCAAGATTGTATGGCCCCTAAAGCAGGAACTGATAAGGAGTCCCACTAATGTCTTTTAAACTGCTCTTGCTTGATCATTAGGACCTTGTGCATTTAAAAACGTGTTTTATGGTCAACTTGTGAGACAGCAATAAACTCTTTAAATTGACCGAATAATCAAATGTGTTTTACTAGACCCCCACAACAGGAAGTGCGCTTGGAAACCCACAGCACACCCTGGGCACTTAGGAACTGTCTGGCAGTATATAGGCTGCTGTAGCAAACAAAGACAGATCTAAAGAGACAGAGATGCAGTGCGGTGAAAAGTTTTTTTTTTTTTTTGCTTTTTAACAAACTTAAATGTTTGAGATCCTCAAACAAATTTAATGATTAGACAGAAATAACCTATGCAAATGCAAAGATGCACCTTTGGCTTCAAATGCAAATGTTTTGGCTTCACTAGCTACACAAATCAAAGATTGTTGCCTAACTAATCAATACATAATTTAGATAGAACCTGTCTGACAACTAAAGTAGGCTTAAAGATCTTAAAAAGCAACACATCATAATTTGATTGAAGAAATTTAATAATGCATGAGAATCAAAGCAACTGACATCTATCAGTCTGCAAAGTGTGAATAAGCCATCTCTAAGGCTTTGGGACTTCATTGAACCACAGTGAGGGTCCTTGTCCACAAATGGATTATTGCGGCCCAGCCATGGGATGATTCAACTATTGAACTGCACACAGAGAACAAACGAGACTAGTAAAAACTCTGAATCCTAGAATGCACAGCAATAACCTGTTTTCGTGAAAGCTTCCAGGAAGGAGTTTCACAGCTGGGATCCTCAGTTCACATATAAGGTGTCTGGGTAGACAAAATTAATTTGGGATGAAACAATTTTAAATGCCGCTTATTTCATTTTGTTTTGTTTGTGGTGCTAAACTGCTTGGTTGCTGTGATCAGCTGTAACACGCAGCCAGCGCTCACACGCACATTAATATTTATATTAATGGTACTTAAAGGTACATCTGGAAGTTAGACGGGTTGCAAAATAACCGATGATCTTTGTGCTAATCTGAATGTGACATCATCAACGCCTGCTGTCAAGATCATCTTGTGAGTCCATAAAGGTTTTCAATCACTCCATTCAAAAATCATTAACAGAAAATGGAGAATCAGTTGTCCAAGGGTCATTGATTTTTAATTCAGTAAATGATTCTTAAAATATTGTTTTATTAAAATATTTTTTCCCTTTCTGCTCTGCATTGGGAACTGGTTGTTTGAATACATATCGACTGCTATTCCTAACTAGTTTTAAAGCTAATTTGACATTCTGAATCACTCAAAAAAAAAACGTTGGTTCAAAACAATTCTGCAAAAAAGTGATACTTTTTCACAAACCAGTAACTGGCACAACCAGTTACCTTTTCACACAGGGCTAGGTTGGGTTGAAAAGCTTTTTTTGCTCAACAAATGAGATCATTTTAAAATTGTGTTTAGGACCTAGTTGGCAAAACTTTGTCTGATAATATTAGTTTGATGCTCTTAGACATTGAAATGTGACAAAAAAGCAAAAAAAGAAGAAATATGTAAGGGGGAAATGCTTTTTCCTGCACTGTGCAACAGAGAAAAAAGATTATGAAAGGTCGCTGAAAGAACAAAAGGGGCAGTTGTTGAGAAAAAATTAGGCTTTTGGTATTGTATAATAAACCGGAGAAATAATTACTTTGAATTTGCATCTTCTTTCTTTGTTCATACAGTGAAATATACAAGTTGACAGTTTCAGTTTTTCACATAAAATGTTTTTGTGGTTGCCCCCTGATGACACGACATGCTTTTAAAAGGTCTAAACACCCCTGTTAAAATGGCAGGTTTTTGTGATGTAAAAAACTACAACCAAGAAAGATTATTTGTTAAAATTTTCCACCTTCAATGTGACCTATACCCTGTACAACTCAAATGGAAAAACAAACAGATTTGAGTCATTGTTTTTGCACCAAACATGCCTCTCAGAAATACAACCAAAATGTTCAGCCTTGCTTTCATCAACCCGTAACACTTTTGACAACATGCTTTTGGAAGACTTTAAATGTGTTTTTGCTCAAATTAAATTGAGTATTAAACTGAACATGTTTGTTTTTCTTAGTAAGAAAAAAGGCTTCTGTGTCCCCCCTACCCCATCATCCAGATATATAAGCAATACAAGAGATTGTTGTCAGTTGCACTACACAGCCAGTACTTGCATGAAACTCCTGCAGCTCCTTGCGTTGCTGTAGGCCTCCTGGCATCATCCTGGACCACTTTTCTCATCATTGTATTAGGTTTGGAGTGACAATCAGTTCTTGGTAATTAAACTGTTGCACCATACTTTCACCTCTTGATGACTGTCTTCATTCTACCCCATGCCAAATCTAATGCCTTGGAAATTGTTTATAATCCTCCTGACTGATACCTGATTTGAAGGCCTCTTTGGGTTTTCTTTCAGACAAAATGTATTTAATCAGAGGAACGAACAATGAACTTTGGCACTAGTGTACTGACTCCTTCAAACATAAGGGTTGGATGTAGTGGCTAATCCTGAACACAGCTACATTCTCAGTTATAAGAGGGTGTCCATACTTATGCAAACACGTTATCTGCTTATTTTTTATTTTTCCTTTTCAACTATTTCAGTTTGTTTTTTAAATTACATTGTAGCTACAGGAAATAGACCATATTTAAAGTGGAAAAGGTTTTGAAAATTCTTTATCTTGGCCTGAAATTCTTTATCTTGTAAAAATGTAAATGTCTGGTTGTATTTTTGTGAACTTACCGCATTGAGTAGGTATTGTCCTGCAGCTGGTCAGTGCACTGGTGCCTAGTGTCAGCGACAGTTCTTGCATGAAAGCCAGGGGCAGGATAAAATGCAGTGCAGTCCCGCACGAAGAACATTATTTAACAAAGCACATTTATCTGTACATGCTTAAAAGGACTAGAAAACTTGCAAAAGGCAAAACTGACAGATACATAATGTGTTTTTATGTGGTGCTTGCGTTCCCCTCTTACTAATGCCACCCTGAGCAAATGCCCCCATAGCCTATATCAAAACCCACCAATGCCACATGTAGGTAGCACTGGATTAATGCTATGCAGTACTACATCAAAAGAGCTTTCCTGGGGCACCGCACGTGGCATAGCAGTAGAGCGCGCGATCCATATATGGAGGATTGCTCCATATATCCAGCTGAACCTGGTCTGAGTCCTGACCCTGGCGACCTGTGCAGTACAGAATCTAGATTAATTAATGGTGTTTATAAAAAACAATTTAAAATTTTTAGTTTTTAGTTGCAAACTGTTGCACCTTGAATGAAATGTGAACCCAGCACTGAGCCAAGCAACAGAAATGTTTAAATGGGCACCAGTTAATGAGCCAGAGATGGGAATCAGCCAGTTTCCCCTTCATCTCCTCTAATCGGTGATCGCCAGGCCAAAAACTGGAAAATCAGATTATTTTTCTCAATCATTTAACGCCTTAGGTAGGAGCTTCCACCATTTTTGGTCTATAAATATATGTAAACCAAAAGCATGTCGTGTGATATAACCTTTTTTGAGTTTAATAAAACTAATTTTGCTACATAAGTGGACATAATCTTGTAGTGGTTTAATCTTCTAATAGAATAAAAAGTGCAAGCTTCATTTTATGACATTTTATGTATCACAGTCCTTGGAATAAACCAAAAATTGGTCAAAATCAGAATCAGCAGGTCAGACCTCAAAGAAAACGGTATTTAAATTGGTATTTGCCTCGGTGCATCGATGACAGTTAACGATCAAACCCAAAAGCTTATTTTATAATTTACACTTCAGGAGCAATCAGATCGTATTTAACGGAATATTGCTTTCACAAACTTGCAGAAAAATCTAAAGTTTTGAGGTTCTTGTGGTGTAAAACGCGTGGCAGTCCTGGAGGTGTTCCACTTACTTGGGACCCGAAAGCAGGAGCTTAGTTTTTATGCCTCAGGCAGGCTCAGGTCATCGGTGTGCATCGAGGTGTTTAAAGAGCTGCTGTTTTTAGTTGCACATATTCAGACAAAAAGTGTGTGTGCAGAAATCAGACATAAGCAATAAGGAGTAATTAGAAAAGCAGACCAGTATGAGAAAACACAGCTATGACTTGACAGATTACAGTCACACTCGTCATTTGCAGTTAACCTGAACACAACACAGAAAGACTTAATCCACTGTAAATTTACCTCAAAGACACCAGTGCATTTTAGGGAGAAATTGCTTGTTTTACTGCATTGTATGCATGTATGAATATGTCAGGGAAAATAATATACACCGCTCCTGATTTTATTTTTTATTTTTTATGCCACACAGCTACATGTTCTGACTCTGACAGCGACTGCAGAGCCTCAGGAGCCAGATGGACATGGTGGGCTCGGGGCATCTGGAAATCCATGGAGCTGCTGTGACATCAGCAAATACCCTCGGCGGAGAGGGGAGAAGTCCTTTTAAAAGGGTTTCATTTCTGCAGTGCCTCTGCTCATATTCACACTCAGCAGCAGAACAAACAATGACAGGGCAGGGAGGAATTGCAGACACCTCACCCTGCATGTGTGATAATAAATCTGTTCAAGGGTGGAGATGTGTTTGTGTCTTTGACAAGCATGGAAACTTCAGTGGCCACGCCACATAGGAGGACTATATGCGTTTTAATAAAGGAATTTCATTACACTGCATGCAGGTCAGGCACTCGTGGACAGTTTCTGTGTGTTCCTATAGACCTGTGGAGATCTTTTCATTACTTTGATGCAGACAGGATTTGAAGTGAAATTGCATTTCACCACTGTCATTGTTCATGCTCCTTTTGTTTGTCATCAGACAGCTGAGCGACACTGCCATGTGGTAAAGCAACATGTTGTATTTAGCCACACGATAATATTCAGAGGATAACTTTAAAGGAGAATTTAGAAGCTTTGTTGCGTTCAAGGACCTTCTTGAAAGCCGGAACACTGCCGCCGTCTGTCGAAACCCAACTACCTCATTGCCGCTGGAAACAACTTATGGAAAAACTGGATTAGAGATAACCCTTTTCTCCACAAACACAAGGAGAACAAAAGGCAGACTACTTATTCAGGCCTACTTCCATCACCTTCAGATGACTTTCCATGAGTACAACTCACGGTAGCAATATATGCTATTTGGCTGAGTCAATAGGAAGTGGTTGTTAAGTGCCACCAGTGAGATACAAACAATGCAGCGCTGGACGCAGATGGTAGCTGGAAAATCCATCATCCCCCAGGTTTAGATGCTGTTTGCTTTAGTATTGTACATCTGCCTCCAGTCGCCGTCAAGGACCCAGACTGTCTTTGACAAAGGAATCTTTCCATTAAACATATATGGATAAACAGCCATGTTTATCCAAAAATATGGCTTTTTCTAGAATATATCTAAAGACAAAACAGTGAGAAATTTGTTTTCCATTCAGGCTCACACCAGGAGCCCATCCCAGCAGAGCTCAGGAGAAAGGCAAGCTACAGTTTGAAACAGATTGGCTGTCAGTCACAGGCCAAGACAGAGACACGAAACCATTCATGCACACGCTTTCTCCGTCGGTCAATTAAAGATCACCAATCATCTATGTTTTTGGACTGTGAGAGGTAGCTGCAGTACCTGAAAATAACATGCAGGCACAAGAAGAGCATCCAAACCACACATGCTTACTCATAATTCACAGGAATCTTCTTTTTATGTGAAACCAGCTTAGAATTGACAAATCAAATGGATAAAGTGAGAGTTATATCTATACAAAATTTGTGGTTACCTTCAGTTCGATACCAGCAAAATCCTCTTTAGAAACATGATGCAAAGAAGATTGGGTAACCTTCCTCTAGATATTTTGCATCCCGTGCATCTAATCATATTCAGAAAACATGGTCAGCCTTCCCCGCAGCCCCCCAGACTGCGTCAGAAAAACTGATTACGGAGACATCTAGCCTGGAATAGATGGAAGTAAATGTGGGAAGGCCTCATTAGGTTCTGCTGATCCAGTGCTGATGAATCTAAATCAGGTTCACTTGGGACCAAATCAACTCATCGCAGTGAGTAAACAGCTCTGTCCACATGTCCTCTATCAGTCAGCTTAAAGACTAATGATGGAGAACTATTGGAAAATAAACATTAAAAGTTTTATGTACAATTTCATGCAAAAGTTTTCCCATATCTTATGTATTTTTACAATTTATCACATTTGTACAAAGTTAATGTATTTGATTGAGATGTCATGTGACACAAAGTGGTGCATAACTGAAGGGGAAGGAAAATGATACATGCTTTTAGACCTATTTACTAATTAAAATCTGAGAAGTGATGTACATTTGTATTCAGCCCCACCAGGTTAATACTTTGTGGAACCACCTTTTGCTGCATTTACAGCTGTAAGTATTCAGCGGTATGTCTCTAACAGCTTTGTAAAATTAGAGCCTGAAACCTTTGCCTATTGTTCTTTACTAAATAGCTCAAGCTTAGTCATGTTGGATGAGGAACATTTGTGAACATCAGTTTCTGTTCTTGGAATATATTCAACAGCCATTCTAACACATTGTTTAGGGTCATGATCCTGCTGGAAGGTGAAATCCACCCCAGTTTCAAGTCTTTTTTAGCCTCTAAGATGTTTTCTTCCAGGATTAGCTTCATTTGTTTTCTAATATACTCTAACCCGATTCCTTGTGTAGGAAAATATCTCCACAGCATAATACTGCTAGCACTATGTTCTATCATGGAAATTGGTTACTCAGAGTGGTGTGCAGTGTTAGTTTTTCTCCAGACATGACTTATTTTGTACGTAGGACAAATAATCTTAGAGTTAGCTTGAGCATCTTTGTGGCTTCTTTGATTAATGCTCTCCTGTCATGCAGTTGTGGCAAACTTTTTCTATCTCTAAAGATCAACTGAACGGTGCTCTGTTCTGAAAATCTGTGAGAATTTCAAATGCTGGGATATTGTGTTCCTTGGTCTTTATGATGCTGTTTGTTCAATAATTTTCTTCAAAAATCCTTTAAATCAGTTTATACTGAGATTAAATTACACACAAACTCCGCAATTCTACAGATAATTGATTGAACAGTATTTTATTTAGGAATATCAGAGTAAAGGGGACTGAATGCAAATGCATGCCACATAGTTCAGATTTTTCTTCATAAAAAAATATTTATCATTTGTTTTACCACTTCAGAGTTATGCATCACTTTATGTTGGTCTCTGACAAAGCCCAATGAAATACATGGAGGATTTTGATTGTACTGAAAAAAAGTGTGAAAATGTTCAAAAGATATGAAAATAATTGCAAGGCACTCTGCAACAGAAAACAATGTGAAGGTCAAATAATTAAAAATCGAATATACATAATAATCTCCTACTGTTTGGTCAATGTCACATACATGTTGCAGATCCAGCAGCTTTGTAAAGTTGTTCATGCAAAAAAACAAGAAGGTTAACTCAATCAGTCGCTGAATTGTTCCAGATGTGCATGACTCCATCATAGCTTGGTCATGCAACAAACTGAGCTCCACCAGACCAGTAATGTACCATAAAGAAAATCTAAGTGACAACAGCTCATCTGTCTTTTGCAGCAGCAATGAACAGCTATTCATGAGTAACCTGTTTGAGTCACATACGAATTAATACTTTCCAAGTTTGCATGCTCATAAATATAACATTGAGTGCTTTGAGTAAAATGATATTTAAATCTGTAATTTTACGTTTCAGCTGGACTTTTTTGCCTTCCATTTGTGATATAGCAGAGTTTTCCCTGCATGGAAAGCGTCTGGAGTTATCATTGTACACAAGGTTCCAGAGCAGGTACTTGAGGGAATCTGTTTCCGTTCTGCAGCTTAACATAAGCAGAGAGGCAGAGAGTAAAAAACTCAGAATGGAAAAAAATAACACAAAGAATAAATGTGGGAGGAAGAAAAAAAACTCAGGAGTAATGAGGGTGAGGTGCAGACAGGAGGGTAAACAAAGCACAGGTAAAGAAGATTAAGATGCAAGAATGTAAAGCTGCCGACAAAGAAATACCCAGATAGAAATTGAAAGCATATGGGGATTGAAGGGCATTTATTGATGTGGCGCTGCAGTCAGAGCTCCCGGCACAGAGAGAGAAGGCAGCCAAAGGTGGCACAGTTACTGAGCTGGAAATGACATTTAAGTAATCCCAAACTTTGCATGTAAAGCCTTGTGATGTGGGCATTGCTGTATTTCATGCCCCAGGTTACCAAAACAAACTGGGTGACCATGTTTTGCCATTTTTTTGCAAATGTTGTAACAGATGCAGTCTGGAGCTGCAGGAGGCTGGCTAGAGAATATGTTGTCGACTTTGTGTGCACCCCTGAGAAACCTGGACCAGTTCTCTGTATCTGATACATGCCTTTGAAGTGCAGAATGACAGACAGTAAGGAAAGTCTATACCCAAGATGGTGCTTATGCCAGCAGCAACACTTCATTAGCTGACATTACTTGTAAAAATAGAACTGATTCTTAAACCATGTGTCTTACAGGTTGATATTCATTCCAAAGGAGTTTGATGTCATGTTAACCGCCTCATGTCAAAGGACTCGAGCTGTGTAATCAGTTGTGGGGACAGAAACTAGCTTTCATAGCAGTGGAAAAGTGTGTTCACCTCCCACAGATTCTGCACTTTTTTCACTCTTAAATGTTTCAGGTCTTTAAATAAGCTTTAATATCAGACAAAGACTCATACTTCTCGTCTCTCGCTTTATCCAGAACTGGGCCGCGGGGGCAGCAGACTTAGTAGAGACGCTCAGACTTTCCTCTTTCCAGACACCTCCTACTTCTCCTCTTGGGGGAGGCCAAGGTGTTCCCAGGCCATCTGAGAGACATAGTCCCTCATGCGTGTCCTGGGTCGTCCCCTGGGCTTCCTCCCGGTGGGAGGTGCCTGGAACACCTCCCTGGGGAGATGTCCAGGAGGCATCCAATACAGATGCCCGTGCCACCTCAACTGACTCCTCTCGATGTGGAGGAGCAGCGGCTCTACTCCGAGCTCTTCCTGGATGGCCGAGCTCCTCACTTAATCTCTAAGGGAGTGCTTGGCCATCCTGCGGAGGAAGATCATTTAATCCGCTTGTATCTGGGATCTTATTCTTTCTGTCATGAGCCAAAGTTCATGCCCATGGGTGAGGGAAGGGAATGTAGACCGACCAGTAAATCAAGAGCTTCGCTTTTCGGCTCAACTCTCTCTTCACCACAATGGTCCGGCACAGCATTCTCATTACTGCAGTGGCCGCACCGATCCATCTGTCGATTTCCCATTCCATTCTCCCCTCACTCGTGAACAAAACCCAGATTAGGAAGGCCATTCCTCCCAATCACATTCCTCCAGGTGTTGCTGTCATTTCCCATGTGAGCTTTGAAGTCCCCCAGCAGAATGACGTAGTCCCTGAGAGGGGCACTATCCAGCATCCCCGACAGGGATGCCAAGAAGGACGGGTACTCCGCTGAAGAAAAGGTAGGGGGTTGGGGGTTCTCGTGATCGGGCGGGAGTGGTCAGAAAAGCCTCGGGATCGGGCGAGACCGGGATTGAAAACTAAGTCCCGTGCAGGTCTCTACCCTCAAGGACCCTGTAGAAGGTCTAGAGCTGGTCTAGTGTTCTACAGCCGGGACGAAAACCACACTGCTCCTCCTGAGGTCGAGGTGTGACTATCAGCTGGATTCTCCTCTCCAATACCCTGACATAGGCCTTACCAAGGAGGCTGAGAAGTGTGATGCCCCTGTAGTTGGAGCACACCCTCCGGTCCCCCTTCTTATGAAGGGGGACCACCACCCCGGTCTGCCAGTCCAGAGGCACTGTCCCCGCCCACCACGTAACGTTGAAGAGGCGTGTCAGCCACGACAGCCCCACAACATTCAGAGACTTGAGGTACTCAGGGCAGATTTCATCCACCTGGAACTTTTTGACCACCTCGTGAATGTCCCCAGTCTCTGCTTCCACCAGCAAAGGCGTGATGGCAGGATTAAGGAGATCTTCAAAGTACTCCTTTCACTGCCTGATAATGTCCCCAGTCGAGGCCAGGAGCCCCCCAACCCCACTGTCAACTCTCCTGAGGTGCCGGATGGGTTGCCAAAATTGCTTCGAGGACGACTGGTAGTCCTTCTCTATGGCCTCTCTGAACTCCTCCCAGGCCCCAGTTTTTGCCTCTGCCACAGCCCAGGCTGCTGCACGTTTGGCCTCACAGTACCCGTCAGCTGCCTCAGGACTCCCACAAGCCAACCACAACCAATAGGACTCGTTCTTCAGCTTGATTGCATCCCTTACTGCCGGTGTCCAACACCGGGTTTGGGGATTGCTGCCACGACAGGCACCACAGACCTTACAGCCACAGCTACGGGCATCAGCATCGACAATAGACGTGGAAAATATTGTGCACTCGGACTCTATGTGTCCAACCTCCCCCAGAATCAAAGCTCTCCCGGAGGTGGAAGTTGAATACATCCCTGGCTGAGGTTTCCGCCAGATGTTCCCAGCAGACTCTTACTACTTGGGCCTGCCAAGTCTGTCCTGGAGGTGGATCATCGACCTCCTTCCTTGGGTGTCCTGGTGCCAAGTGCACTGATGAACACCCTTACACCCGACAATCTGTGACTGGCACAGAAGTCCAATAATGAAACACCACTCAGGTTCAGATTAGGAAGGCCATTCCTCCCAATCACATTCCTCCAGGTGTTGCTGTCATTTCCCATGTGAGCGTTGAAGTCCCCCAGCAGAATGACGTAGTCCCTGAGAGGGGCACTATCCAGCATCCCTGACAGGGATGCCAAGAAGGACGGGTACTACGCACCACAGTGGTCAGAGACCTCTCCCCGACCCAAAGGCACCCAAAGACACCCAAAGACCCTCTCTCCCCGTGGGCCACTCCAGAGTACAAGAGAGTCCAGCATATCTTGAGGAGCTGGGTTCCTGAGTCCACGCTGTGCGTGGAGGTGAGCCTGAGTATTTCACACAAGCTCAGGCTATTTCCCCCCCAGTAAACTGACATTCCACATCACTAGAGCCAGCTTAAGCATCCAGAGATTGGTTCGTCAAGGTCTCCACCTTCGTTTGCTGCCTGATCCTCTTTGCACCAGTCACTCAGGGTTCCCCCAACAGGTGGTGGTCCCACTTGGGGATGTGTCTCGTTCGGGCTTGGCCCGGCCGGGTCCCAAGAGGAGTAACCTGGCCACCAGATGCTCACTGATAAGTCCCGACCCCAGGCATCGCTCCAGGGTGGGACCCCGGTTTTGCCATACCGGGCGACGTCATGTGCCTCGTTCTAATAGTCCTCATGAAGGTGTCTGAACCTCTCTTTGTCTGACCCGTCACCCAGAGCTTGTTTGCCATGGGAGACCCTACCAGGGACATTCAAGCCATGGACAACATAGCTTCTAGGATCATTTGAGCACTCAAACCCCTCCACCACGTTAAGATGGTGGTTCAAGGAGGGCTCAAACAAAGACAACCTGGATAAATACAAAAAGCTGTTTTTAAACGATAATTTAATATATTAAAGACTAAAAGTCATCCAACCCAACCTGTTTCAACGTGAAAACGTAATTGCTCCATAAACATAATAAATGTTTGTGCCACCTTTGGCAGCATGGATTGCCATCAAGCATTTGCGATAACTGCCGCAAACTGAGTTTTTTAGATTGATGTGAAGAATTTTTGACCCATCCTTTGCAGTATTGTTTTAATTCAGCCACACTGGAGGATTTTTTTGTGCATGAAGTCCATCCCAGACTTTGACTAGGCCACTCTAAATCTCTGAGTTTGTTTGTTTTGAGCCATTTAGAGGTGGATTTACCAGTGTGCTTTGGATCATCAATCTGGTGCATAACCTGAGTCCACGTAAGGTTGATTCTCCTTCAGGATTTTCTGATAGACAGCAAAATTCATGGTTTCATTAATTATGGTGAGATGTTGGACTGTCGGTAGGACGTTATATTTTTGAAATGTTGTGCTAATTATATGTTGCCTATTTTGTGGCCGCAAACAGTTTTTATTTAGTAGAGGCGAGGGCTAAAAAGGCTCTTTGAATTGTAAATGTTGCTTACCGCTGCAATACACACACACTGTCTAAAACTTCCACATATATTTATTAGACATGACAGGGCTTGAATTTCCACAAAATATGCTTAAACGTCTTCACAATTAGAGCCACAGATATTTTTTTTGTATATGACAAAACATGTGACAAGGTGGGAGGTAGTCTGATAGCAGTTTTTTCAGGATTGCGTGCTGGTGTGACGGTTTGCACTGTAATAAAGCAAGGAGATGCAGACTTTGCATGTTCTCTTGTTCCATCCGTGGGTTGCCCTGATAGTGATTCTAAATTCAAAGTAGAAATGTGCTTTGAGTATGTATGGTTGTTTGAATTGTGATTGACAGTTGACCTTTTCCTGGTGAAGGTACTTTTTACCTAAGGTCAACAGCACCTTTTATCAGTCAATGATGGAAAGTTGGTTTCACTAAGGGCCTTTCCACCAATGCATTTTAATTTTAAGGTCCCATCTTTCCACTGACAGAGCCATTTAAAGCCTGGCAGCTGACTTTGTCTCCCTTGCAGTGGTGCAGTCCCACTACAGTCAGGAGCCACTAGCCAGACAAACCGACAGCTGTCTGGTGAGATACTCTCATGTGTTGAAACATATCTCAGATGGGGTACTATTGGATCTAAGTAATGACAGCAGATCCTCATTGAGTTTATGAAGTCTGATGTTCCCACTCCCAACAGACACTCTCACTCCCACTAAATTCAGACTATACCCACCGTAACCTGAACACCAGCTATGGCATGCTATTCCAAGCACTATTATAAATTTGACAACATAAGTAATTACTGTCAAAAGAGTGCAAACATAAATTCCTCTTAATGTGTGTATGATTCATTGATGGGAAACAGCAACTGAACGGGCAGAAACATGTTTCTCTTGGATAGTCATGTAGGTTCAATATTATGAGCAAATGTTGTACATCTGGCTTGCATTGACTTCAGGCTACTAACAATGCCACTGCTGCTGTTATGATTTAGTTCATGTTCAGTTGAATTTTGGGATATATTTGGCAACTGATGCATGTGAAATACAAGCAGTTGTATAAAAATAACACTGCAATACCTTCTGTTGATTTTCGCTTCCTTCCAGCCAAAGATATGAATTTTATATATGACAATGTTTCCATCTCCTTGACAATAAATTCAACTTGCCCACATGCCATCAGGTGGCTGATAATGGATTTGCATTGTAGTGATGATGTCACTGTCTCCATACAAAGAAGAGCTGCAGCATTAAAGCGAGTGTGAAATAGACGTCTCATTCGCAAAAGAGCTCTGTGTTGAGTTAGGGATTAGAGAGAGAATTAAAGTGCCAGTGTCACCTCTAAACAGTTCCCCCATCTTTTAAAGTCACATAAAAACCTAAATCTATGCCCACAGGCAGCAGTGAGAACTTTGTTACATTGTAGTTTCCATCTGGGTCCGAAAGCCAAGGAAAATATGGCATAACCAGCAGTACTACATCAAAGTCAGGAACTGCAAAAAGGGGAAGAGGGAAAAAAAAGAAAGTAGCTATGAGTAAAGAGGGCCCAGTTCATGCTGGTACTGTGTTGTTCACTCTTCCAGAGTTCTGGGAAGTCAACAGCAATGTTCTCTCAATGTACCAGTGGTGTAGTTATGGACAGCTTACTGAATTGTTTCTGCAGTAATTGTTGTATAATAATTTGCTTCAGCTTTGAACAATATTCCAAATATTACAGTTTTCTTGAATCTCTTTAACTTCAAGGGGGTCCTAATGCCAAAGTGCATTTTTGTCTTCAGTTTCATATAAGCTTAAAGTGTGTTTTAATAATTCTCTGTTAAGTGTAGAATTATACAGTTCAGTTTTCACTCATCAAGGTATACTGGATTTTGAACTAGCTGGGAACAAATACAGTCCAAATACCTCAAAAAGTGAAATACCATTTTAATTTAACAATGAGTAGGAAGCAGCAAAGCAGATTTTAAGTTAGGCTAAGTATTTGAAGCCATCTTCAGAATTCACAGTGCTTCAAAACTCTGTGTATCTTGTCTCTCGATCTGTTGAAGTTTATTTTTTTCCAGGTAACCAAAATACTGCAGACAAATTAAAAGAGGTGAGGACTTCTTCAATGCTCATGCAAACAAGCGTTAGCTAGTAGTATGGAGTCTGTCAATACAACATGGAAGCTCAAGAACTACTTCCTTTCATACTTCATAATGAGAGTCTGTGTATAGTCCAGGGCCCATGCTAATAGCTAAAAATATAGCGTTTCTATCATAATCTGTCTGTGTTAGGCATTTCTCTGCACTTCCCAGTTTAGTTGCTGTTCATGTTGTATTATATTACTTCTTTGATTCCTCTGTGTTAGGTCCTCTGTGTTATCAAGGTCTGCACCTGCCTGTTAAAGAATTGATTCAAATCAGGCATATTGTGTCCTCAGGGTCTAGAACCAAACACTCTAGGACCAGCATTGGTGCAATATTTAGGCTGAGGTATAGTGCAGTCGTTGCTTGTGGAGCCTAGGGTGATATGGGTCTGTTTTCTATGACATGCAGCGAGGAGGGGAGCTGTAGCATGACTTGAGTACAGAGAAGAAGTTCTAAATTAGTTATGTCCTGTGGAAAGATAACTTTTCTTGTGTAGGATTGGGATCAAAGATAGTTGTAATTCACAGCCTCAGAAACATGGCAATATCTCCCCTCAGACACTTGATCACATTCTATCTCTTTTGAAAACAGCCTTTCCTCCTGAAAGTATTTATAATTGGCCCTGAAGTGCAGTACATTTCCTCAAGTCTTTATTGACTAATGGAGCATGTAATTATGAAGGACTTCACCTCGAAGATACAGTCTTTCAGGTGCCAACTGCTTCTTTTTGTTATTTCAGGCTACCACCAGAATTTTCCCCGTTAGACAGTAGGAGGGAACTTCTTATCATCTTCAAGATACAACCAGAGTTTTTCTGCCTCCCACCTACACCATTTGAAAAGGAAAATGTAGTCATCTGCTGGATCCATGCTTTGATGATATCCTTTTGCCAGTGTTGGGCTTTAGAAGGACCCAAACACAGACCCAAACTTAGCAACAGGAGACAGGTTAAAGCTTTGTCAACAAAGGAAAGCCAAAGGCCTTTCTCAAATTAGTAAATCCACAAACATATATCCAAAAACAAACAGTGCAAAGTGATGAGATACAACTGAGACAGGAAGCAGATACACAAAACAATGATCTGACAATAAGGAAAGGAAATCTATTACTAAGTAAACCCCAGAAGCACACAAACACAAAAAAAAAAAAAAAAAAAACACAAAAAAAAAAAACAAACAACCCCCCAACCCCAAAAAAAAAAAAAAAAAAAAAAAAGTGTGTGCTGAACCAACCAACAACAAACCAAACAACCACAAAAACAACCCCACCCACAACACCACAAAAAACAAAAAAAAAAAACAAAAAAAAAAAAAACTAACACAAACAAAACATTGATTTTCATTTATATTCTATGGCTTAAATCGACCCCCTCCGGGGACCCCTGACACTTTGACATACTAGCATAGATGCAACGACATGGCGGCCATTTTGTGTGGGCTACGTAAACATCATGTACTGCTGTTTCAAACACCCAGACAACAGTGATTAACCCTAAAGGTCAATGTCTTGCATAACCTTTCCATGATTACTACGATTTCAGAAGCAAGCAAAGCAGGTTTTATATAACTAAGGTTTGTTGGTCTTAGTTTGATGATTAGACATCTCATTCTTAAGGTAATCGTTAGGACAAAACCAGTGAGCAAAGGCATGGAGAAATACCAACTCGGTTGATTTCGGAATGATTTAAAACACTATAAGAACTGGCAGCAGAAGACGTCTGCTGCAGATAGTGAGAGGCTTTTGCACAGGAATTTATCAGTACAGCTGTCAGAACAAAGACACCTTTCATGTTAGAGGACTAAAGACATCTAGTCTACAATCTTGTCTTTCATACCGTGAAAAAGACACATTAGGTCTTTTTTTCATCACAATTACAGCAACCTTTTTCATTTCTTTCTTAGAAGTCCAAACTCTTTAGAAATTATTTTGTAAATCATGCTTGATGAACATTAGCAGCTCTGTTTCTAAATCACTGGAAATCTGTTTTGTTCGTGCCATGATGCACTTCAACAAATATGTGTTGAGCAGATTAGAGTTTGATAGATCCTACGTCTTTAAATAGAACTTGTTGCTCGCTTGCACCTAATTCAGGTCCCACTGATGGAAAACACCCGACTACATACCTCATTGTTTTTCCATCTATAAATATAAAATATATGAAAATATATAAAACTAAAATACTTGCTTGTTTTATGTTTTTATTTTAAAACTAATGGAACATAAACATATAAAAAGTGTAAAAATTCACCAACTTTTCAGGTAGATATTGTTCAGTGGTCTTGCAAAAGTATTCATGTCCCTTGAACTTGTTAAATTTTATCACATTACAGCTGCACACTTTAATGTATTTTACTAGGATTCTATGTGATAAACCAACACGAAGCTGTTTACAACTGTGAAGTGGAAGGAAAATTATGGTTTAAATATATTTTTACAAATAAAAATCTAAAAACTTGCGGTGTTCATGTTTTCAGCTCCCTTTTACCCTGATACCCTTAAGCAAAGTCTAATGCCTTCAGGAAAAATCTTATTTGTACACAGAGTTCACACTTTTGCAATGTATTCTTAGTATAAATCCAGCTGTTCTGTTAATGCCTCTGAGGATTGTTAGAGAACATACAGGATCATGAGGACCAAGGTAACACAGGAGATTTTTGTATGTGCAGAAACCTTGGTCTGCACACACGTCCTCACAGAATCTGATGTATGATGTCACCACCTCAGTAAGTTGGTTTAAATCAGTGGCTGAAGTTTCAAAAACAGTCCAAACTGTGCAGTCAAAGTAGGCATGTAACATCTGCTTTAAGTCATCAGTCCACTTCTTAACGGCCTGAACCACAGGTTAACACAATGTCACATGCTTTGAACATTTCATTGAGCGCTTTTCAGTTCATCTAAGAACCGAAAGAGTACAACATAACCTACCAAGCCATGGCCATCTACCTAAACTGACAGGCTGGTCAAGGAGACAGTTAATAAGATATTCAGCTTAAGAGGCCCATGGTAACTCTGGAGGAGCTGCAGAGATCCACAGCTGAATGGAGGGGATCTGTCAAAAGGACAACAGGGGCGACGGTGGCTCAGGTGGTTCAAATCCCCACTCCGGCCCTTTTAGTCATTGTGTCCTTGGGCAAGACACCTCATCCGGCTTGCCTGCTGATGGTGGTTAGAGGGTTCAGTGGTGCCGATTGTATGGCAGCCTCACTTCTGTCTGTCTGCTCCAGGGCAGCTGTAGCTAAAATGTAGCTCACCACTGTCAGTGTGTGAATGTTTGTATGAATGGGTGGATGATTGTAGTGTAAAGCCATTTGGAGTCCTCTGATTTTAAAAAGCGCTACAAGTACAGGCCATTTCCTGTTTACCATAAATATTATATATACACTCTACATATCTGGATTTAATAATTAGTGCAGGCCACACTAATAATGATATCTATTATAAATACATTTCACAAAATATGGTGGATCATGTAAAATCAGAATAAAATACTTTGGGGTTTCTGACTGTATTGTGTCAAACTGTGAAATAATTCAAGGGATATTAACACTTTTACAAGGCACCATGCATTGTTGACATGGCTGATCAAATATTGAAGCTGTTTGCAAATATCAACATGCTGTTCAGTCTAAATATATCTATTTTTTAGTTCCCCTACAAGTAGAAAAAAACAGTAAATGCGTGTTTTTTTTGTCTTGTACAAGTTGTTGTTGTGACGATGAAATTATTTGTCCTCGCAGACAATCTACGTAAGAGTTAGGAAGAGAGACCTGCAACACCCACAGCTGACAGGACAGCCTTGCTCAGAGGACAAATGTTTTCAGTCTGATAGACTCGTGTAATCATGCTTCAAAGCCAAATCTTCTGCTGTGTCTGTGTGAAGCAGGACGCAACACACACACACAGCTCCACACACACCTTCACCTATTACTTAAAGTCACACCCTGAGCCACAGTGCTACACAACTGGAAGGGTGTGTTGTCACTTCCACTCCATCCTTGACAGATAGTGATGAAGCTGGTTTATCGTGTCCTTCTGCAGATGACAGCACCTCCTGTAAACTGAGTTTTAACTCAGATGCCTGGCCAGGCTGAGGACAGCTGGGGTCACGGCACCAGTCAGATAATCCTCATTCCTTGACGGCTGCATTCAGCCCCTGATAGAAAACAGACATCATTAATAGTAGATTCCTGTCTGTGATTGATGATATTGATTCAGTTTTCCTAGCCTGTGTTTTCTCCTTCTCTCCTTCTGAAATATTTCAGCAGCGTTGCTAAGGACAATTAGTCTGATTGCTCTGCTCTGGCATCAAAGCCGGCTGGAAGAATAAAATTGATGTGTGTTTAACATTCAAAGAGCCTGAAAAACAAGTGCAGTGTCCCTTATCAGATGTTTTCTCACATAATCAAAGAAGCCTCAGTGAAAATGTCAGCCATTTCAGCAATGTAGTGTTTGCTTGCATGAACCACAGAGTGTGCTCTTCACCAAATGGCCACCAGGGGGTTGAGACAGGAGAGTAGTCCTGGAACAGAGATAAAGAGGACTGGAAATGACACAATGACAGAACAGATGCTATCATGAATCCCCTTTTACAATGCAAATTAGAATATATTCAAGTTTAACATTATCGGTCAAGCGATTGAAGGAGAAAATTGACATCTTGACAGATAAATCAACCACAAGGAAATGTCATTGATGGGGGGGATTTCCAACTGCAGCAGTCAAAGGACAAAAGGAAACAATTAGAAGTGAACCAGAGAGGGAATTGGTCAATGAACCATAAACACCTACAGTCCTGCACTTCTTTCCTCAGTTTTTACATTGTACTGAGCCACTGGACCGTCCACAGCTAAAGACACCTGATACAGTTGTGCCAGGGTCAAAAGGATCCAGGGGGACAAATGTCACCAAAACAAATCTGAATGCAAATCTGGTTCTAACCCTGACCATATCTTACTTGATGTCCACAAAGATACAGATCTTGGTAAAAACCTGTTAGTGAATACACAGTACTTTGCAGAAATTTATACAGCTTAAACTTTTGAACATTTTTCTCATTGTTACAACCACAGAGCGTGATGTATTCATTTGGAATTTTATGTGATAGACCATTATAAAATAGTGTATAACTGGGAGCTGGAAGGAATGTGATACATGGTTTTCAAAATGCTTACAAACTAAAAATCTGAAAAGTGTGGCATGCATTTGCAGTCAGCCTCATTGAGTCAATATCCCTGTTTGGTCCATTTACAGCTGCAAGCCTCTTTGGAAATGTCTCTACCAGCTTTGCACGTCTAAAGAATTACATTTTTGGCAAAGTGGTCTAACGTCTTTGCAAAGTAGCTTAGGTTAAGGAACGGGCCAAGATGAATGGGCCATGTTAGAGAAATTTGTGTACAGTAATTCTCAAATTTTGCCCAGGTTTATTTCTCATTTCAGTTTAAGGCTGGACTTTGATGGGCCATTCTAATGCATGAATATGCTTTGATCTAGGTTCAGGTTTGTTGTCTTGCTGGAAGGTGAACTGTGGTCCCAGTCTCCAAGAAAACCATCCCCACAGCATGAAGCTGACACCGATATGCGTCACCATGGGGCTGGTTTCAGTGGACCCGTCTATGAAACTCCTGAAGTTTGCAGATGACACCGCTGTCATTGGTCTGATCCAGGACAATGGCGTGTCTGCATATAAACAGGCGGTGGATCAGCTGGTCCAATAATGTGGTGGTCAGACCCACCTGGAGCTTAACCCACTCAAGACTGTAGAGATGACGATGGTGAGGGGAGGACACTCCCTTCCCTCACCATCGTAACCAACACTGTGTCTGCTGTGGACCACTTCCGGTTCCTAGGAACCATCCTTTCTCAGGACCTGAGCTGGTCCTCACACGTTTACATTCTCCGGAAAAAGGGCCAGCAGAGACGTCACTTCCTGTGGCAAGGCAAGAAGTAGAACCTTCCACAGGAGTTGCTGGTCATCTTCTACACTCCCATTTTTCAGTCTGCCCTTTATTCATCCATCACCGTTTGGTTTGGCTCATCCACATAACAGGAGAGGCCCAAACTGTAATCAACAATTAGATCTGCAGAGAGGATAATCAGGGCTGACCTTCCCTCCATCCAGGACTTGTACAGGTGAAGGGTCAGGAAATGGGGACCCCATCCATGCAGAGCCCACACATCCAGGACAAAAACTGTTTAGACTTTTACCTTCAGGTCAGCACTACAGAGCACTATTTGCAAAGACCAGTGACCACAGAGAGTTTCTTCCCCCAGGTTGTCTCTCTGATGAACACAATAAACACCTAACAGCCTGAGTAGTCAGCTACTCTGCTGTAAAACAAAATAAGTATAATTGCACTACCACAACTTACCTTTCTTTTTTTCTTTTCTTTGGATAAATACAAATGGCTGCACATACACATACTACATGTACACAATGTTCCTTTTATCCTTTATTTTATTTCCTCAATAGTTTAAACATCTATACTTAATGTCTGTATGCTGTGAGCGCTTGGAGCCAAAGTCAAATTCCTTGTTTGTGGACACAATCTTGGCCAATAAAGCTGATTCAGATTCTGGCTATGAAACAGATAATTGTTACCCCCAAATAAATGCCATTTGTACACAGGAAAACCCTGGCATGTGTTGTTTCCTTTTATTGGAAATGACTTCATAGAAACTTTCATCCCAGGTTTGACCTCTGTAATGTGCAGTTGATTAAAATAAATTACCTCAGAACACAATGTGCAGCTTGCAGCTCAAGAGCCGGGCGAACATATGGATACGGATGGCAAGAGAAGTGATGATGTTCATGAAGCTTACAATGTTCAGATTTTAACTATAAGTTATGATATCTTATCTACGTTATCTTGGTTATGGAAGCCGGATGATCAGTGTTTTATAACCCAAGTGGCAACATGGAGAACTTCATTGGTGCTTAAACTTGTGTAACATGTGTTTCTCCAGAAATGCACCCTGACGAGGATCAGGTTGCAGGAGAGAAGCAGAGACATGACACTCTTTTAAGTGAAATGATGCACCGTCATGTTACAGTGGCCTTGTCTAAACACAGAGAATCAATGTCTCTGAGAGCTGAGCATTTGTTGCACAAAGCTTTATCGATTCTGTTATGACGCCCTGATTCACTCTATCTCCAAAGGGTGCCCCACCCTAACTCGATCCAGATGAGCTACATCATGTCATAGTTGGAGGGGAACCAATCTTACATGACAGAAGTGGGTGGGTATTTCTATACTTCTGATAAAAATGACTAGAGTAGGAAAGAACATTTCTTAGGGGACACTCTATTAAAGAACAGGCATGAGGCCTTTTCCACAGCTGTTTTGCACATTGGCCTGAGTTAAACAGCTCGACTGGTAATGGAGTGATAGGCTGTGTGAAGGCTTGCTCCACCGAGAGCCATTTTATGGTTTTCAGGGTGTTTAAGGAGTACACTAGCAGGACCGCACACAATCCGAGCGCTCTCTGTTTGTTTCTCACGGAAACACAGCTGGAACTCCAATATATTCAGAATTCAAATCACTGAACACAACATAAAGAAAGAAGCGATCATTGAGATCAATTCTTTATTGAATGTAAATAAAAACTGGACATATGTTGCCACTGTTTGCAACTGCAAAAACCAAAGGAAAACCTTGGGAATACAGAAGCAGCTGACAGCCAGGCCACAGCTGGGAACAATGTGGTCCCAAGAAAACAAAGAGGAAACTCCAGAAAACGTTACCAGCAGAATTATTATATTAATTATAATGCTATTTTACAGCAAAGTAGCAACAGGTATTTGTCTGAATGGCAAATGAAAAATGATCAAAAAATTTTATTTTTTGTTTTCAATGGTCCATATTCCATGACCATAGCTCGGGGTCGGAAAGTAGATGGAATGTTAAATCTTAAGGTTCACCTTTTCGCTCAGCTCTGTTTTCCCCACAACCGACCAGTAGTGCCAGCATTGGTGTCCTCACTCATGAACAAGATACCAAGATATTTCAACTCAATGACTGACCCCCAGCCCAATCTACTCAAACATCTTCATTATAACATGATGGAGAGGGTTGAGTAACCCTATGAATCTTGGGGGCTTTTTTGACCAGGGCTTCAATCCCTTCTAGAGTCTACCACGAAAAACTGCCCTCATGACAGGGGATAGGATGCTCACCAGCTAGAACCTGGTGATTGTGTCTGGACTCGTATTGGTAATCCCTCTCCACTTGTGCTCTTCTCATGCAGGGAAGGACGTAGGCGTTGGGGACAGTGTAAGCAAGGATCACGATTTAGGAGAAAATGTAAGACAATATGTGTTTGGTTGATTTTTGTCTCTGTTGTAACACTGCTTCTTAGCAATAAGTCATATACTGTTGGAAAACTGGTTTATTTTTCTTAAAATAGTGCCACATTTGTAAGAAAAAAATCATTTGTTGGTTGAGTTTAAAATGTGCGTTGTGCTATGAAAATCTCACCATCTGCTCTCTGCCAAAGCCAGACAGCTCATTCTGCTATTGACTATTTTTGGGTGTTGCTTATTGGATTAAATGATTAAAGACAGGGCACAATGGTGGCGGAGGGGTAGCGCATGCGACCCATATACGGAGGCCTTAGCACTCGACGCAGCCTGTCATGAGTTCGAGTCCCAGCCTGTTGATCTTTACTACATGTCTTCCCCCTCTCTGTCCACCCCACTTGCTGTCAGCTCACTTTCAAAATAAAGGCCACTTCTGCCAGAAAAATATAAAATTTAACTATTTATACATTTAACTAATAGGTCATGAGTGGGAAATTTGAGAACTGTATGCAACCACAACTGCCTTCTAACTCTTACTCATTCTGATCCCCAGATTAGTCAAACACAGCTGTGGGCATCCCATTTTATAACCACAAGTCAGAAAATGTGGCTGTGTTGGTCACTCTGGCACAAACTGCAAGCCCAGGTTGATCCCGAAAATGTTCAATGGGGTCAAGGTCACGACTCTAGGCAGATTGTCCCGTCCTCTCCACTCCCAAATTCTAGAGGTAGTCTTTTAAACATTGATATCCTGATATCTGTTTACCAATGGTTGCAGAATCTCAACTGAGTATGTCTCTACATGAAGATTTCTTACAGTGATGCAAGCCTTGCCCAGTGAGGGTGATGCCACCCTAAATCATCACATTGTTGCTATCAAAAGCTGTTTGGCATTGGCAGAGAGGATTTGGCAATTGTTGGCACTATTTAAAGAGAAATAAACAAGCGTTCCTACTGTAATGTATAAGATACATTACCAAGATTTAAAAAAAGAAGGAAAGAAAACAAATAAACACATTTCCATACTTTTTCTGCAACATTTAGGTTCTTGGGGCATGAAATGTTGCATCAATATAGAATTATTGAACAATTATGTCAAACTTTCTTACATATTTAATCATTAATTGGTTACTTGTTACAGCTTCTACTCTGCCTCTAAATCAGAAATCCCTAAGTCTTTATTTAATGCATTTAAGAGTAAATTAAATGGCCCATGTGATATAGTGAAATCTAGAGGCTCAAGTTACAAACTGCAACTAAACTATCTTATCCTCTATACTAAACTACAACAGCTATAATAGAAGGTTTTCTCCCTTCTGGCCTGTTGCATTTTTTTGACTTAAGCGAATGGTCAAATATAACCACAACAACCACATGTTATTTACTCTTAACACCACTTACTCAGAGAACCAGCTGTTGTTACTGTCATAAGAGTTTAGTGATCAAGGACACACTCTACTTTTCCATTACTGTTGTGGTTCCAGTCTATCCAGTCCACACAGCAGCAGGCAGGACTGAGCTGCCATAGCCTTCAAACATCCCAGACTCTCTCTGTCCACAAAGCTCCTAAATTCACCTGCCTGGCACATAAAGGAAATTCATTGCACTACTGTGCACTTCAATGTTTATTTGGATCCGTGAGCTTCACATGCACTGGTTGCTTCACCCCTACATTAAAGTGAAGAGCAATACTAAAACAGGCTGTAAAATGAAATTTTCACTGTAATGTTTAACACAACTTCTGATATTTGCTGTGCACTATGAGACTTTACATTTCCTTATTTAATGACCAAATCTTGTATCAGTGCTTGCTACAGTAATCACTTTATATTTAGCTTTTTATGTCAAAGTAGAGCTTCAGTATCACAGAGGTAAACAACTAGTTTAAAGAGGCCAAGAGCTCCTGAACACACCTGGGAACCCTTGTGAACCTGTGCTGGTGTTAACAGTACCAGTATACAATGGTGTTTGTACTCAGAAGCCAGGATTACTCAGAGCATCCGAAATTAATAAAAATCCTAAAAGTCAAATAAAAAAACACTGAAGTCAGAGCTCTGACTAGGAAAGTCTGAGGTCCCTTGAAAACCCAAAGTTCAGATTTCATATGGCTGCCATGTATATAAAACCTGGTGTACATTATAGGAATACATTGTTATTTTTGGATTTCAGATATTTTTTATCTCATTTAACAAATAGACAACACAATGCTGTAAACTCTCTATTGGTGAATGTGCTTTTTTTGTTGAAATGGAAAGAACAGGGATGTCTTAAGTGTGGCCCGGGGGCTATGGTAGAAGAATGATAGAAATTTGGAAAAAAATATGGACACTTTTAAACAATTATAGGCTAAGATTTCCTCCAAGACAACAAAATTTTTTACAGATGGAAAATGTTCAGTACAACATAAAACATGTGTCTTTTAGCAATATTTTTTCAGCTTTTTTTTTTATAATCTTTGTAGGTAGGACCACAAACATCCAGTGACTTTTACTTTAAAAAGACTGGGGTCCACCCTTTTATTAAACTTAGCTTAATGCAATACAGCGAGTATTTTCATCCATGCCAGGTTCTTCTTGCCGGGAATATATATATATATGGAAAAGTGTCTAGAATTCATAAATAATATTTACTCCTGTAGAAGATCAATTATACACCTTCAAGTCCAAGTCACAATACAACCATCTGAGGTTCAGTCAGTTCTGCTAGACCCCAACAGAACCAGCTGTCCTCCAGCCACCACTGTTTCCTCATCTTGGAAAAAACCTTCATCATCCAGGCAAAGGTACAGTTAAAAGTGGCTACTAAAGATCTCTATGATTCCAGAAGAGCTGCTGCTTTCAAATGAAAAATAAACTGATTTTAATCAGTCTGAAAAAAATAATCACCAAAAAATGGGATTTGCATTTTTCATTAAAAAATGCCCATAATTTTTCAACGCAATATTATTAGCTTTTAATAATATTGTATTGCTTATAGTAGCTTTGTAACTTCCTACTAGTCATCTCAGCTTAGATCCTTTGTTTAGCCGAAACTTGGACACAACAGTATAGAAAGAACAAGTTTAAAATGTACTGTATAATTTTTATTTGTTAGTCCTATGGTAAGTACCACTGGTGGCTCTTCCATTACATTACTGGTGCTAAGAAAAAGAATTGCTTCAAATAATTTGAAAGGTCAATACAAACAAATTAAATGATGTAGATCAACTTGGCACCAATAGTAAAAAAGATGTGTTGTTCAAACACAAAGATCTTTACTTCATCAGAAACGTCTCAAAAGAGAAGTGCAGTGGAGAAAGTTTAGGAACGCTGGTGATCAGCCTTCAATTTTTCCCTGAAGTTGGACCTCAGCTGGATCTGTGGAACAAAACCAAACCCAGCTCAACCATGTTCCAGTTCCAAGTTTGAAAACCAGCGGGGTTTTCTGATATACAGTTGAAACCAGATATTTTCATACACTTGATATTTAAAAAATCTAACCTTTTTTCCTCACAGTTTGACATCAAATCAAATACACTTTTTCCTGGTTTAGGTCAGTTGGGAATGACAAAATGATTTTTATTTGCTCTGTGCTAGAATAACGCGGGAGATCATACTTTGATTTTACTGTCTGCAAAGTCAAAATTTTACCTGCAGTAAGATTATTGTACCAATAAACATCTTGTGGAAAGGGGAGGTCCAAGCTTCTAATTCCCAAGATTTCAATTCAATGTCAAAAAATGTGAAAGTATAATTGCATCCATTGTTATTTTATTTATTATGCCATTTTTTAGTTCAACTTTACCAGACACTCTCAGGCCTAATTTCTGCTAGATCTGTAAAATCTGAACACTGCAGAAAAATAACCTGTTTGACAACATGAAGTTGGCTAAATGACCTCAGAAAGCAACCCATAATCTCTCCATCTAAAGAAATTCAAGAACAGATGAGAAACAAAGTAGCCAACATCCATCAGACTGCAATAATGGTTTTAAAGCTTTAGGACTTGAGGAAACTACAGTAGGAGCCATCATACACAAATGAAGAAAACATTGGAATAGTGGTGAACTATCCCAGGAGTAGCCGGCCTACCAAAACATTTCAAGAGTGAACTGATTACATATCCAGAAAGTCACAAAAGAACCTAGAAAAAAACATCTAAAGCACGGTGCTAAAGCATCTAAGCTAAGTTACAGTTACAGAGTTCATGATTCAAAATAATAAGAAAGAAATGGGGCAAAAATGTCCCCCGTTGGAGAGCTAAAGGGAAAACCACTGCTGAGCAAAATAACAACGACGCCTGTCACACATTTGCCAAAAAAGATCTTGATGATCCCAATTATTTTTGGGGAAATGTTCTGTGGACTGACGAGACAAAAGTGGACCATTTTAAGATGATATGCGTCCCATTGCAACTTGTATAAAATTGACTCAGCATTTTACAAAAACATCATGCCAAACGTTAAACCTGGTGGTGGAAGTGTGTTGGTCTGGGGCTGCTTTAGTGCTTCAGGACATGGATTAATCGCAATAATAAAAAAACATGAATTCTGCTGTCTAGCAGAAATTACTAAAGGTAAATGTCTTGCAATCAGTTTGTGACCTTATCTTTAAAAACACATGTGGTTTAGACCCAGAAAATTTCTCACAAAAAAAGAAAAAAAACTGTTTTGGTATGGCCTAGTCAAAGTGAGAGATTGACCTTGAACCCCATTGCTGTTTGTATTTGCTCCAGATAAGTTTGTATAATATTATATTTGTTTCAGAAGCATTAAGTGACAGAAAAAAAGCAAAAATTGAAGGATGGACGATTTCCTTTTACTGTGAGGAAAGATTTCAGAGAACAACCTTAATGTATCTGCATGAAGCTTTTATAGGAGCTGTAAATATACTTTATGCCAGCCTACTGGTAGATCTAAAAATAATTAAAAAAATGTTCAAGATCTGGTCAATGCTTAGGTTGTAATTAAAAAACTAAAATAATATTTAAATAATTTCTGTGTTTTTTGTTTCCATCTCTCTAAAACTTGCAAACATGCTGAAACCCAAATGGAACGCAAACAACTTAGGTTTTCAGAAGGATGATTAATGCAACTGCAGCTGCTTATTTTAGCTATGGTTCCTGTGGGAACACTTAAAGTAAATTAATTTACTGAGCAATAAACAGCTTCACACATGCTTCTAAAAGTCCTACTATATTCATTCAGAAAGCACTAAAAACCTAAAGCAAGGTTTCTTCTGTGTGAAATCACAGTAAGTTAGAGACAGTTCTCAGCAGTGCTTAAGGTACAAGGATTCACCCTGAATATTTCCTCCTGCCAGACGCCAAGGCTCTATTACTTCACACCTTGTAGCGCCTTGAAACATGCTTGTGATGGTTTTACAAGCTTTGGCTGCTGCTCTGTGTCCACACTGATCAGTAAAAACGCTCAGAGTGCACAGTGGAAAGTCAAGGTAGTTGGCCCATGTGTGCAATCAGACAAAGACAGTCAGGATGGGCGAGATACAGGGCCTCACAGTGCACACAATAATGTCACAGAGTGGAACAATGAATCCATGGAAAAGACACATAATCTTCATTACAAAGGGTTTGGCATCCTTCTTTATGACACATGTGACTGGCGAGCAATTATGTATTCTCTAATTCCGTCCAGCAGCCAGTTTTCTGGAGGCTTAACGTATGCAGTTGCAGCAGAGTCCACCCCAAAACAAGGACATTTCAGGTTCATCTCTCCTGCTTCAATTTTCACATTTGCTGCTCTCATTATGCTGCTCGATAAGTTTGCAGTTGCTTGGACCAATAAGTTCTGTTTTGACAGAGTTGGAGGTTGGTGAGTACTTAGCATGAAAATGTTTTACAGCAGCTGTTATTAGTTTTATTTTCATTTTATTTTAATTTTTTCTGGTGATTATTGGAAACAGTTGCCGAATCCAATGCCTTGCAAAATTATTAATTTTTTTTCACTTTACATCGAAAAACTTTAATCTACTTTATTTAAATTTTTAAAAATAAACCAGTACAAATCTGCTCCAGAATGCCACTAATACACAGTTTACATTTTGTTTTGTTTTTTACAAATGAAAAGCTGCATTTGTATTCCACCCCCATTTCATTAATAACTCTAAAAAAAATGCAATGCAACCAATTGTCTTCAGTCACCTAATTAGTAAACAGAGTCAAACTGTGCGTAGTATAATCGTAGTATAAATCCGGCTGTTCTACGAAGACCTTGGAGGTTTATTATTCATTATTGAACAAACAGCATCATAACTCAAGATCACAGCAGACAGAAGAAGGAGGTCGTGGAGACGTTTAAACCAATTCCTGGTTTTAAAACAATATCCCAAGCTTTAAAAATGTTATAGCTTTTCATAAAAATGGAAAAAGACTTGATACGGGGGCAGAGGTTCAGGTTTCTACAGGAAAACCTCCATAAATATGCAAGATCCAGCATATTCATGTGTTAGAATGGCCCAGTCAAAGTCCAGAATTAAACAAAACTGAGAATCTGTGACTTGAACATCAATTATTGCAAATGATCTCTATCCAATTTGACTGAGCTCAAGCTTTTTTGCAAAAAAAAAAAAAAGAATAGACAAAGCTGGTAGAGACACACTCCAAAAGACTTTGAGCTGTAACTCCAACAACAGGTGGTTCTACAAAGTGTTGACTCAGGACACAAACACATGCCAAGCATTTCAGATTTGTAGTTGTACACCTTCACTTTTCTTTTCAAAATGAAAAGAGGGCTTACAGGTAATGAAGGAAAACCCAGACATTCTCTCCACAGTGACACTTTTAGAGATCCCAAGATGTTCCTAGTCCAAAAGTGAAATATATTGTCCCTCCAGCAAGTTCTAGCTCTGCCCTGGGATCTCCTCCTAGTGGGACATGTTTGGAAAACCTCCAAAGGGAGATCCTCAGGAAGGATCCTCATCAGACCCCTGAAACATCTCAGCTGGCTCCTTTTGATGCAGATAAGCAGTGGAATTGGCTTCTTTATTCTATCTCTAAGGTTGACTTATGACACTCTACAAAGGAAGTTCATTTCAGCTGTTGTATCCAGAATCTTGTTCTTTCAGGGGCAATCCAAATTTCATGAACATTGGAGAGGTTAGGAACATGGGCGGCCTTTGCTTTTTTACTCCCCAACAGACTAAAGCAGCGACAGCATTACTGCAGGCAAGGTCCCAAACCATCCATTCATCTCTGCTCTATAATACCATCACCCATGAACAGGACACCAAGAGACTTGAACCCCTCCACTTCAGGAAGAGCATGACAAACCTTTTTCTAGTAAAGAACCATGGCTTCTAATTTATAGGATCTGACTCTGATCCTGGCCACTTCACAATTGCCTGCAAAACATGCTGAAGGTCAAGCCCCGAAGACACCAACAGCAGCACATAATCTGTAAAGAGGAAAGATGAGACCATATGGTTCCCAAACCAGACATCCTCCTCTTCATGACTAAGCCTTGAGATCCTGGCCTGATGTTTTGCATCTTCAACCACAGAGGCTGCACTCTATCTGTTCTCTCAGTATCCCCAAAGATAACCAGGGCTTGAAGGTCTTCTTCTTTATCTTCACCAATGGGTACTCATGACCTTCAGCATCACCTTCAGTTCCATGTTCCTAACCTCCCACAGATTACGAAAGGTCAACACTCATTTGGGTTAATTGGGTCTATCCAGCAGCCATTCTACCCACTACCAGGTGGTGATCAGTTGTACAAGTATGGCCTATAACTTGATATTCCAACAAAATATTCTAAAGTTTGTAGCTGCGATGAAATGAGAAAAAGTCTGTGGGATTTAAACACTTTTACTTGGCACTGTATGTAAAATAGGTGCAGCAGAGCCGTGGTTGATGGGGTTCACTCGTTGACCCTTCATATTCCTCCTCCAGCAGCTTGACAGGGTTGGCGACTCCTTTTCTGGGACCACTGCTCTCTTATCCAAATTGCAGTCAAGCTTTAAAAATAAAGAGCCCCTGAGACTCATTCGCCTGAGCAGGCGAACCCTGCACCGACAATGCGTCACACTGTCCACACCAACATTTTACGGGTCATTCTTACTTCTCGTTGTTCATTTTTATTTTACATATATATTCACGCAAATATGTTGACCGTCAGAATATTTTAACAGCAGTTTTCCTGCTTTACTCCCTGATTTCTTTAATGTTTCCCCCATTACATTCCCCCCCCCCTCCTCTCTGTCTGTTGTGTTGTTTTTGTGTTTTTCCTTTTTGATTGCTATGGTGACAGTGCACTTCCCAGGAATAAAGGAGGCTGGGGGATTAGGAGGCGTGAAGGGCGGATGGCTTTCTCATAAATAGGTAGGAAACTCCAGGAGCCGCATGGATGGGATCAGCAGATGTGTGACATGAGCTCCGGCTCTAATTGGAGAATTTTTCGATAACTTTGAGGGGCCAGAAGAACATTTGTACCAGGAAATAGGCAGATACCTTCTTCGTAATATCTCACAGAAACTGAGAGGCTGCTCTGAATCGAGCACAAATGCAGAAACCCATCACCACCCTGCTTCATGTAATGACATCATCACATGCCGATTGCAGGTTTTGTCGCGGCAAAGCTTTACGTTTGACATGACCCCATTTGGTGCAGCTCCAAATGGCATGGGAGCCACGCAAGCAGCAGAAAAGCCTCAAGTCACAACACATCTAAAATCTCCAGCAAGAACGGGGCGCCGAGCAGAAACAAGCTCAGCATGTTTCCAGTCTGATGTAGCGTGTTTGGAACACGAGCGTTGGCCACTCATGGGTTCACAGCCATGTTTCGCTGTCATTCTAGCACAGCGTAATGAGGGAGTTGAATTTCAACAAGTGTTTATGCCGAAGGAAATGCCATCCACTGCAGTGCAGCACTCCTGGCCTTTAGAGAGTGAGAGATTAGTTCCTGGCTGTGTGTCTGTGTGAGTCTGGGTGTGTGTGTGTGTGTGTGTGTGTGTTGCTTTGGGAGCTTAAAACATCCAGTGGCTGCAGCGCTCCACACTTGCCTGACCGCCGTAACCACAGGCAAACCACAGCTAAGCCTCCAAAGCCAATTAAAATGGTCTGAAGTGGAGTTTGCTTTTTTTATTTATTTATCCCAAAGCCACAAAGTAACTATAACCACAGAAAACTGTCAGCAGGTGTTGAGTCTGTTCCCTTTCCTCCTAAATGTGAGAAACCTAAAAGTGGTGGAGCCTCTGAGATCTGTCAGGACAGACAAACCCACAAAAACAGAGCCACTCAGAGGTTTACATACACTCATTATGGATGGAATAATTGTTTTGGGCTTTTAATGATTCGTTTGAACTGTTCTAGATTTGGGTGCACAAGTTAGAATTGAGAACGGATTTCATCTATTCAAAATTATACAAACATACAGTGCTGTGAAATGTATTCTGTTTTTTGCTTTATTGTCACTCTTTAAAGTTTCAGATCCTCTGACTGTATCCACCACCTAGGCTTGATTACTGCCTGCCCTATGGAACCAATGATTAATTTATTAGGACCTATCTGACAGCATGAAGTAGGCTAATACATCTAAAAAAACTACACATCTAACAGATCTAAAGAAATTCAACAATAAATGAGAAGCAAAGTCGCTGCCATCTATCAGCCTGGAAAGGGCTATAAGGACATTTCTAAGGCTACTGGGTTCCAATGAACAACGGTGAGAGTCATTATCAAAAGCACTCAAAGAGCAGATAGGTTGCTCATACAGGAGGTCATTAAAGAACCCAGAACATCTAAAGCTCTGTAGGCGTTAAGGTCAGTGGTCATGATTCAGCAGCAACAAAACAACAGAGTAAAATGGGCATCAATGGGAGATTTCTAAAGCGAAAACAAAACAAAAAGCCGCCTCACATTTTCCACAAAATGTGTGGTTTCCAACTGACAACTTGTTAAGGGGCATTTGTCCAATATTATTGAGGTGTATAAACATATGTGAGCCTGTATGGATAATTTTGACCCTGCATAAATCGAAGAAAATCCATAACTCACTATTTATCTTCATTCACTGAGATTGTATCATCAGTCCACCCCAGAAAATAGAATCCCAAACTGAACATAACATTAATGTTGCTGATTACTTTATGTAAATCTTTGACCAGCACTGTATATACTAAGCCATGTAATACTTATTTGATTAGATTTATTTATTGTTCACAAAGACAAAGAAATAAAGTTTAGGCAGTAGTAATAAACACAGTCAAATAAATAAGGACAGAAGATCGAAGGTGCAAAGATATGGCAGTGCTTTAAAATGCATTAATACTGGGCTCTGAGTCCAGGAGTTGATAGCGAAGAGGAGAAGGTACACAACCTTCCAGACATCAGACAGGGGCTACAGGAAAGGCTTGGTCCCAGCTCACTTTCTGCATACCAAACATATTGCTCAGTGACGCAAACTGCACTGACCACATGACCCTGTGTCGTCAGAGCCTGTAAACACCTGCACATGTGTGGATTATGCAGAAGGGGATCACCTCCCTAATAAAAACATCCTGAATGTCCAGCTGAACATACACACACAGCCTCCGGCAGCGCTCACACACCAGCTTCCCCCCAACGGTGAACCACAACCTTGCCTTTCCCAGGCTGCGCTCATAGCGTGCACCACAGGTGTTTAAGCACTCAGACAGAGCAGAAACTCCACAAACAGTGATGCAGACTTGAGGCAACTTGCTTGCTATCGCCTTGGTAACATGTTTATTTATTTGCTGTTTTAGCCTTTGCCCTGACAAATTGCCTCTCGCCGGAGATCAACCCGTAAGTCCATGAACAATACCAACACCCAGCGGATGACAAGGCTTCACCTCAAGTAATACTCAAGTCCTGATGTCATCCACCTGGACTTTTTCTGCAGCACAAACATACCTCTGTAGCTCATATGAATATTTGGTGCCTTGCAGCAAGTATTCACACCCCTTGAACATTTATAGATTCTGTCATGTTACCACTCTTTTGTTTTTAACTTTATATTTGTAAATTTATTTATGTCAGCTGTATGTCTGTCTATGTGTAGAACCAAAGCAAATTCCTCGAACGTGTGAAACACTACTTGGCAATAAAATTTTTCTGATTCTGATTCTGGCAGACCTGCTGGGGGCCCCAGCTTCATGACTGAGAAATGTTTTTCTCATTCAGCCATCACTGCAGAGGTGAAAGAGTTTGTGCCTGTGTGCAGGTTCAGCAGAGACAGAGTGTAAAATAGATGTCGGGGGCAAAGCAGTATGTCATGTTTTAGCCATGGGAGAACATAAAGAAAAGAGCAATTAGAAGCATCGTTTTCCAAGCTTCAATAAAAAAATGTCCATCAGTGTGAATCACATTTTTCTTCTTTTTATTCTCCTCAGTAAGAAAAACATGTAACATGTTGTGATTATCTGCCAATCATGTGATAAAACCAACAGCAATCACATGCTTGCTGAAAAGCCACCATTCATCTTTTCAAACAGTCATCATACTGTGCATTTTGGCAACCACTATAAACAGCAGTTTGTTGTTGAGATGGACATATTGTCAAGGGAAATAGCAAGAGAGATTACTGATGTTATAGGAATGGTTCTTTTAGCAGAATGAAGTAATTCAGATTGGATGATCTCACAGAGACAAAAAAATCTGCTTTGAGCAAGATGCTTTATCTGCTGCTAGTTGAGGAGAGATGATGTTAATGGTACTTTTGTGGGATAATGAATGTGGGAAAACTTATCTTGAAGTGAGCAAAAGGTGCACTCTAGATCTTTCACAACCCATTGATAAGTCTTCCTTATTTGGAAGGAAGTCCACAACCTCGTCTCTCACCCATCTGCTTTCACAGAGCAGATGTAATTTTACTAAGAATAAATTATGTACAGAGGAATTTAATGAGGGCTGCACGGTGGCACAGTTGGTAGCACTGAAGGTCCTGGGTTCAACTCCTGGCTGGTGGTCTTTCTGCATGGAGTTTGCATGTTCTCCCTGTGCAGGCGGGGGTTCTCTCCGGGTATTCTAGATTCCTCCCACAGTCCAAAAACATGACTGTTGGGTTAATTGGTTGGTTAATAGGTGTGCATGGTTGTGCTGTGTTGCCCTGTGATGGACCGGTGACCTTTCCAGGGTGTACCCTGCCTGTTGCCTGTAGACCCCTGGAGATAGGGACCAGCTCCCCCTTAACCCTGTATGGAAGAAGCAGGTATAGAAAATGGATGGATGAAATTTAATGAGGGAAACTAGTTCCACAAGATCTTTTTTTTGTAAAGTCATTTCTCTTGCATTATACAGTTACAACTACTTTGTGTTGGTCTGTTACATTAAACCCCAATACAACACATTAAATCTTGTGGTAGTAATGTGACAAAATGTGAAAAAGTTAGAAGTTTTGAATACTTTTGCAAGACAAATTATACATTCAAGTCTGCAAAGAATTAATTGTTTAGGTCATACGCATGCACAGGTTAAATAATCTAATGTGTTTATAATCTGTCATTGTAAACTAAACTTTGCATCCAAACTTTGACCTGATAAACATTAATAAACAAAACACCCTTGTGAAGCAGAGAGAACAGTTTATATTTCTTCCTAATTACTAAAGCAGGCTCCAGACCACAGTGTCTGGGAACAAGACTGTAAATTATTTCAAAGTAATGTATGCACACCATATCACGCGACCTCGTGATCTTGGGTAAACGAAGAAACGTTCCCTTTTTCTTTACTTGAGAAAAAACGAACAGGGGCATTCTTTCCAATCAAGTCTCGTGTATGTGCAGACAGGTATTTGTTTTCCCTTTCCCCGCCATCCCAATCAGTTCCTGTTGAAATTACAGCATTATTCCATAGAAACCGCCAAACATGAGCAGGTGTTACAGGCTCTCCAGCTGACCGCCAGACGGAGCCGGCTGGGGTGCAGCTGACTGTTAGTGCTAATGTGAAGCAACGGGGCCTCTGAGGCTGCCGAGGAATAGAGAGGATCGTTCTGCTTTCCAGAGTTATCAGGTTAGACAAACCTAGAAACCTAAACTTTTGGCCAAAGCCTTTATATTGTGGCAACCCTTAAATAGATTAGTTTTCTTAGATAAGACTAACATTTAACAAATTGAGTGCACTTAATTGAATAGGTGTACTCAAATGTTAACAGGGGTTATTCCCCCCGCTTTGGAACATATTTATTCTTCTTATGAATGTTAAAATAGATTTGAATCCTATTAAAAGCTATGTTTCATTCTGTAGACTTTTGCCTGACTTATTTTTTCACTTTGGTTCATCCTCAGCCTGAGCAATGAGAATATCTATTTTGATTTGACATCCCTTCGCAGCAGGTGTTTTCATTCCATAAATCCAATGAAAGACATGTTCACGAGCAAACAAAATGTCATCGGCCCGACTCCGACCAACTACCAGGGCTTCAATGGAAAACAGAAACCAGCGGGAATCTTGCTCACATCTGTTTCTTGTGACGCCGATGGACAAAAGTCATGAAATCACTCAGTGTAGTGAGGCGGAGGAAAGAAAAAGGAGGGAAGGAGAGAATCAAGCATCAATGTGGTTCCAATAAGAGGGCTATAGATAAACTTTCATCCATCCGAGGCTTGGCCTTGGAGAACAAAACGTTAAATTCACACCACAAGTGGAGGGAGTCTTCTTTAATGAAAACAGATACTTCCATCAGGTCTGGACACCATGCGCTGCTGGCTGGTTTTAGCCAGAATCCAACCATGTTGTCAGCATGTAGAGTAAACACTGAGTAGGGCCCACGTTACGGACCCGGACCTGTACTCCCTGGGCTCAGCCTCTGATAGAATAACTGAACAACTGCCATGGTAGGCTGGACAAGGAACAGAGACTGGATCACATCTGTTTGTCTCATGACTGGACCGATCCACTTTGGGTCCAGGCTCCTTCTCAACCATCCTCACACTTCTCCCACACCTCGCCCCCTCGTCCCGTTCTGTCTGGCTCAGAGAAGCCTAAAGTTATTCACAATCTTACTGGGAGTTTAAAATTGATGCTTCTTTGTGTCATCTTCATGGTTATTCTAGTATTTCCTCAACATTAATGACTCAACAAATGTCTGTAGGTTTTAATTTCCCCATGTTCCCCTTGATTAGCTCCTTTTTTTTTGCCTTCAGTTTTTACCTTGTGTGAAGCGCTTTGTTGTTTTCAAATTGCAGGGAAGTAGACATGTGAGGGAAGCCCAAGGAGCCAGGTGCAAGCACAAAAACATCAGCGTCTGGAAGCGCAGATAGAAGAGGCAGAAACAACACAGACTTTGTGAGAACAATGAAGCCATATGTCAGGGCCACATTGTAAAGCTTCACAGTGCAGTAATCACTGGACAAAACCTAAACAAGGCTGTGATTTTTAACAGCGCAACTTTTCACTTTCTCTGGAAAATGGCTCACGTCTGGAGCTCTGGAATGTGTTTATGGACAGCAGTCCACCTGTCAAAACTATCACCAGATATATGAACTTCTGTCACAGCTCACTTCAAAGGTCATGCTCAATTCTTCCGAAGAAGCTGCCCCTGTGTGTTTTGTCTCCATCATCCTGATAATAAAACTGACAAGAAGGAAATTAACTTATTACTGCAAGAAGAAACTGACAAATCTGTTGCCAAAGATCCTTTTATTAGCCAAACCCACAGAAATTAACATTCAAGTCCACATTATTATCGTTGTCATTTTGTTAAGGCAGTTTTCACACTGCTGTACAGTGACTTCCAAAAGTATTCACACCTCTTAAACGTCTCTCATCTCATGGCCATCCACACAAACTTACAGACAATGCCAAGCGGTTCATGGTAATTCTGGAGGAGCTGTAAAGCTCCACAGCTCAGGTTGGAGAATCTGTCGAAATAACAGCTGTTGGTCACGCCCCTCACAAATCTGGCCTTCATGGACGAATGGAATCAAGACATTGCTGAAAGAAGTTATATTTGCAGTTTGCCACAAGCCATAAAGGGGAAACAATAAACCTGTGGAAGAAGGTTGTCTGGTCACATGAGAACAAAACTGAACTGTTTAGCCTGCATACATACTACAAAATGAAGTGTGGCTTTTGCATGTCGAGGACTTTTCTTTAGCAGGGACAGGGAATTTGATCAGAGTTGCTGGGTAGATGGATGGATAGAGATCAAGAAAACTGAAGGGGAGACCCAGAAAGGCTTGCAGAGACATGTGGTTGTACAGAGTGTTGACTGAGGTAGGCTGAATACAAATGTACAACACCTTCAGATTTCTATTTATGAACTATTTAGATATTGTGTATCTTTTTCCTTCCACTTCAAAGTTAACCCACCACTTTGTTGGTCTGTCACATCAGATACTAATTAAATACATTGCAGTTTGTGATTGTTATTAGACAAAATGTGGAAAGGTTCAAGGTGTGTGAATACTTACGCAAAGCGCCATAAAAGGGATCTTTGGTTGCAGTTTTAACCTGAGCCACTAAATTTCGTGAAATTAAAGTGAGAATGAAAGCACTTCATGATCTTAATCATCTTTGGTAATTTAGGACTTATTTAAGCAGAAATGCTGTGATCTCAACCACATTGCTTTATTATTTTTAGATTCAAAGACAATACAGCTTGGTTTCAGAGTTAGGTATAAAATGAATTAACTAATTATATTTAAAATATAAATGTTAATCGGTTTACATGCCAAATGCTTTTACTGTAAAATCCTCTAAGCTTTCAAAAACCGAAAAGACTTCTGTGCATAAAAAATGACAGACCAAGCTGAGGTAATATAAGTATTCATGTTGATGAACTTTACAATTATGGACGTTTAAGAACCAGATTCATGCATCTTTGGCACCTTGTTTTCTTATGCCTCCCTGTTCTGGCCTTAGATCAACTCAGAAGAGTCAGCTGTGGCACCTGCTCATAGACTTTACAATTGATTACAAAGTTTTGAGTTCTTCAAATGTGTGGATTACTTTGGATTTTACCAACATCAGGTATGCATTTAATAATCCCATTGGAAATATATTTAGTGAGAAAAACATGTTCTCCTCTCTTTTTAAAATGCTTTATTTGGAAGAAATTGGAGGTGTAATTAAGTCAGTAGGTGAACATTTCCTTCCTTCTTTCATAACCATGTGGGGCATCTTCTCAGCACCAAGTAGGGTCACCTGGATCTGCTCAATTTGTCTGGACACGCAAAATAATCAAGATCACAAATTACATAATTTTGTCAGCCTTCATGCCATCCCTGACAAGACAATACCCGAAGTGGTTAGCCATTTTGCTCATAGCGATACCACCTCAGTTTAGTTTGCTTTAACTAAGTCCTAAATCAACTGATTGGATATGTATAAAAATGATATATTTCATTTGTAATTAAGTGAATAAGAAACTTGTCCAAACCCTGTCAAATTTCTAAATGAGCCTGAAACATGACAAAATGCCCTAAAAAAGTTTTGGGAGGCTTTTCATCTTCATAAATCTTAGAGAGAAAAAAGGAATGATGCAAAACATAAAATCTCACATGAATGCTGTGCTTTTTTTAACATAACAGCAGTTTTAGAGCTCCACGTAACTCCGATCCACAAAGGTTTATTTCTGTCCATCTCATTAACTACAAAGCTGCCTTCAAGTCATCTATTAAATGCAGCTGTTGCCTTTACAAGAGCTTAGAGAACATGATAATTAATAACCTAATTTGTGCCTCACACGCAATACCCAATAAAAGCAAGTTTAGATTCAAAATACACCTAATGCCATGATAAATCTCTTCAGTTCTCATCTGTGCACTTACTATTTTGGTCCAAAAAGCCCAGCCAACTCTGATAATCATAGCTGATGTTGCTGTGGTCCATTCGGTGTTGCTTTGTCTCTAAGCATCAGAGGCACCAACAAATCCAAAAGCATCAAATACATATTGAAGAGGGATTTATCAAGTTTTATTTAACTGATGTGACCAGCTGTTCAGTGAGTCAGGTGTCCGGCTGAATAAAAATGAACTGATTAGAAAGTCTGGTAACATGCTTTTTTTATGTAACATAAAGTACAAGGTATGAGCAACATGATGTTTCTAAGAAGGCAGTCTAATTTAAAACAGGCCATCAGCAGTTAATTATCTGATATGTTTGTATAATGTCTGTCTTCAAGCATTCTAATTTTAATAGGCAAAGTCAATATAATAATTAAGTAGGCTAATATACTGAGAATGTTGCTGCCTCGTTTTCCTGCTTAATTTAGTTCAGCATAACTAAGCTAGTTATACAGATTTGACTAAATATATCTTTTATATGTTGATGATGTGTTTCTATCATTATTTATGGGTAACCACATATGGGAGGAGTAGTCATCTTAAAATCCAAAAGTTGTGGGTTCAATTTCAGATTATGTCCATCAAAATGTTGATGAATGTGGCTGTAGTATAAAGCACTTTGAGTGGTTTAGAAAAGTGCTATTCAAGTTCAGTCAATTTACCATACAGTATACTGTGATCACATCTGGTCAAACGAGTCAGAAGATGAGGTGCTGCTTTATAATAATTATAGCAAACTTACTGTTTACTTTGTTCTTGTAGAAAACAACCAACATTTTCTTTAGTATAATAGAAGTTTCTGTCAAACAGATTTTGTCGGAGCGTCTTCTCTATATAGTTGACTGTCATAAGCGTAGCTTTAAAGTCACTTTTTTTACTTTTTCCCCAGTCCAAACATGTCCAGTTTTGGTCAAGGATGAAAAAACGGTCATGAGTCTCGTTATACATGTTTTGATAGCCAATGATTTAAAGTAATCTACTTTAGTTTACTATGTGAAAATACGGTTATGTAACTCCAATAAGTAATATATCTACCAGCAGGTTTGCTTAGGGATGCCAATCTTTCATTTATAATAACATTTAACTACAAAAATGAATAGAGAGTAAAATACATTCTTCAAAAGTACGTATAAAAATTTTAATTATTAGATTCTATTGTCTGATCTGATCATTTTCTTTAAAACTCATCAAATTATAACAAGAAGACAAACATTTTATCAGCTGTAAATACATGGAAACAAAGTGCCATGTATATTAGCAAGAAATGTAAGTAGGTTTGGACAGAGTATAAAGGCCTGGCCTGGGTACCATTTGGGATCATGTTATGGTGAAGTAGCAAAGTATACCAGAAGCCCAGAAACTTGTACTTAAAGAAAATGTATTCACTTCTTACAGACATTTTATGTTTTTGCAATTTTGTCAGACATAAATCTTTCTGGTCTTCTAACAATTTCTTGTATTAGACAACGTTAAGTAAAGCCACAAAGCAGTTTTCAAATGATGGTTTAATTCATTAGGGGGAAAAAACTATCCAAATTAATCTGCCCCCAAGGTGCAAAGGTCAACACACACCCCTTAAATTATGAATTGTCTATGATTACCTACATGTTTTGGAAAGTTTACAGTTTCACTAGCCAAACCCAAGCCTAACTACCAGACCTGTACAGACAGGAAATAACCTGCATAGAACCTGTCCTACAGCATGAAGCAGGCTTAGAAAAATCTCAAAAAGCAGCACATTATGCCCCAATCCAAATAAATTCCAGTACAGATTAGAAACAGACTCATTGATATCTGTTAATGTGGAAAGGGTTACAAGCCATTTCCAGAGAACCACAGTAGGAGCCAAATCCCACAAATGGATAAAACATGGAGCAGCGAATCTATCAAGGTTACTCCAAGAGGGCATCAGTTCAATCCAATTGAGATGCTGTGGCAAGACCTTAAGCAAGCCAGTTATCCTCAAAATCCTTCAGTGATGCTGAATTATAACAATTCTGCAAAGAAGAATGGGACAAATTTCCTCCCCGGTGACGTATAAGACTCATTATTGGTTACCACAAACACTTAATGGCAGTTATTGCTGCCAAGGGTGGAATAACCAGTTGTTAGGAATGGGGGACAGTTACTCTTCACATAGGGTTTGGATAGTTTGGATAGATTTTTTTCCTTAATAAATGAAATCATAATCTGAAACCTGCATTTTGTTTGGCTTTCTTGGTTCACATGCCTGTCCAACGTCCAGAACTAAATCATTTTCCCACTCTTAAAAAATGTTTAAACATTTTCGTTTTAATCTGTCTAACTTCTTGCTTAACTGAAAAAGATGTGAAACACAAAGCCACAGCTGAAATTAAAACAGAAAATCCGAATAAACCAGAGTCTTTGTTCCATTGCTGTGTTTGATAACTTCTTTAATCTCTGCCCACATTTTTCCCACTTCTAATCCCTGCACATCCACTCAAACAAGGAAATGAAAACTTCTATTTGATTCCATAAATCCATTTGGCACGTAAACAAAGCCTCCTCTCAGTGTGTGATCCCAAGGAAAGGCCGTACCTCATCAAATTACCGCCGCTATTCATATCTGCCACCACGCTAATGGAAAGACTTGGGTAAAAAAGCAATCCCATCTTTCCTCAACAGTCTTCAGCCTTTCTTAATTGCCCCCTTTTTGATGAGTGGATTAAATAGCCTTAAACATTTATCTCTCAAAGTGAGGTGAGATTAGGCTCTCCTAAGGTAAACTAACATGACATAAATGGTGAAATTACTTAAACAACTTTTGTCTCTTTGTATTTATTTCTAAGTTTTTCCCCACATGTCATTGCAGTTATTGTACGAGATGTGTTTGCATCAGCAGTGAAAGAGGGAAAAACATATGATGCAGAGTTTATAACTTATTTTAATCTTACTGAAACTCTGACCCAGTTGTAACTTGCATACATTTAAGGTGGTTTAGTTTAACTTTTCATGAACATGAATTCAGTTTACGGTGGGAAAGGATATTTGCATTTGTGTTCAGCCCCCAGTTACCTATTCTGACCAACCAAGACATGGCTGTCCACCTAAGGACATTACTTAGAGAAGCAGGCAAGAGGCCCAATGAGACCTCTGAAGGAGCTGCAGAGATTCAGAGCTCAGGTGGGAGAATCTGAGCTCATGAGCTCCACAAAAGGACTGGCAAGAAGAAAACCATTGCTTAAAGAACTACAGTTTACCATATGCAATGTAGAAAGTGCATTTGTTATGTATTCACTACAGATAAATATAGATGTATTTTCATCATCTTTCATCAATTCAAAACTCTATAAGCTTCACAGTTTTCCAGATCATAAGATCTGATGTTCAGACTGATGTAACCGTCTTAAAGAGGTTTTAACAGAGAGTTTAAACGTGGTCAGTTTTTTATACGTTTTTTTATATGTTAAACTTTTTATGCTGAGCACAAGACGGTATTTGTGTTTGTTTGGGTACAAACACCTAAATTGATTAAGCCTTTGTGTGGAAGCTGAACAACAGGTGTCTTTGTGCAAACGAGGCTGCAGCGAGCAGAAAGCGGCCGGCGCTTTGGGTTTCATTCTTTGAAAGTGATACTAGTGAGCCGCTTTTCTCAGGCCTGGGCCCAGATCTGCTGTTGACAGACAGACCACCCAACTCTCAGTTCTTTTAGACACAGAATGGGGCCGCTCGGAGCAAAGGTCCCCCTGTCGTTCTCCTTTGGGAGGGAAATGGATGTCAGGGTCTCCCTTCAAAATCAAAACGGCCCGGCGTCACACAAATGGCTAATACTGGAATACATTCAGAGCTTTACAAGCTTCCAACATTTGTCTCTCAAAATGTGACAGCAGCACCAACAGGGTAAAACTTAATCCCCACTCTTTGTTGGAGTACAGAGAAGTATCTTGTAGGGAAAATAGGATAGTGTGATCAAGTCACCTCCTCAAAGATAAACGACATTTTTATGGTGATGGGTACCCCTTCACCTACACACCAAAGTCCAGGATGTCTCTGTTTCATTTTATTGTGGGAAATTTTATAGCAGGTTTCTGCCCCTAACTCTGATCACAATAAAAAAATCCCCTGGGGCTTTGCTGTGCCAGAGAGGAGGATGCCTGGCCTTTGGACAGACAGGGCTTATCCACCAACAGCGGGCGTTGGCCAAGAGTGGACATGGTTCGAAAGATTCACACCTATCCTCTCCCTCACTAGAAAGATCTCCTCCATGTGACCATTTATAGGGAGAACCAAGCCAACGAATATAATATCTCTCTGTATTGGCCCCTTTATTTCCTCTTTTTATTGCTTTGTTTGATCACTCTCAAGGTTTCGGATGATCAAACAATTTTAATATCAGACAAAGATAAACTGAGTAAAAACCAAATGCTGTTTTAAAATGATGATTTCATTTATTAAGTGAAAAAGCCAAGTTCATATTCACCAGCCGCACCCTGGTCTGATTTCGGCCTGACCTGTTGAATCAAGAACTCAAATCTAACCAGTCTGACAGTAGGCTAAATAATCTCAAAAATATCAATATAATACACTAATCTAAAGAAATTTAAGAACAGTCCTGGCAGGGTTACAATGCCATTTCTAAGGCTTTCAGACTGCAATAGACCACAGTAAGAACTGTTGTCCATTCATGGAGAAAACACTGTTTTCATAATTTGTAGCAATTGCCACCCTGACAAAATTACACACAGTACAAGAAAGCGAAGTACCATGGCTGCTGTCTACGGCGCCATCTTGGATCTGCTTTTTCTCAGAATTCTGCTTTGTATCTAGAAATCATGAAGGAGAATTTCTGACCATCAGTTTGTGACCTGAAGCTAAAGCACATGTGGGTTATGTATATGATTCGCAGCGCATCAGCAAGTCCACCTCAGAATGGCTTTGAAAACAAACACAAAAAAGCAAAGGTTTTAGAGAGGGATAGTCAAAGTCTGTACATAAATCTGATCGAAATGCTGTGGCATTCATGATGGAAAACCCTCTACTGTGGCTGAATGAAATCAGTTAACCAGAAGAAGACTGGTTTAAAAATTTACCACATTATTAAACATCAAAGGTCACTAGGCTATAAGCAAAACATGTGTAATCAAATCAATCAAAACAGTTGTATTCAGGTGTCTATTTAAAATGTAATCAGTAATTAGGTTTAGGTAGAAATTACTTTAATTAAATTTTAATTTACTTTTTCACATCGAGCCAGGTTGGTTTGCATAGCTTCCGTTTTCCCTTAATGAATTGAATAATCGTCTGAAAATTGCTTTAGTATGATTGTGTTTGTTTGATTTTAAAAATTGTCTCATGATCAAAGAAAACTCAGAATAAATCTGTAAAGGACCAAATACTTTTTCTCTAAAGCACTCTTTATATGGTCGATGCAAAGGATGGAAATGTAGATGTTTCTAGAAGTGCCAGGAGTTGTTTGAACGAGCCAAATCGAGCGGCTCTACCTTTTATCTTGGCACATCAGGCTTTCTGTCCTCTTCGAGGAAACTCCACCATCTATCTATCTTTCTCACAGATCTTTTTCTTTCAGATGACATTGATAAATCCACAGTCACACTAGCACCCAGTTAGCACAGTGATACAAGTGAAGCTTGTCTGGTGCAAAGGGGGCAACCCTGTTAGTCCAAATCCTTAACACATGTTCCCCCTCGGTGCATGAGTTATGAGATACTGATAATTACTTTCATGGCTTGTCTGAGGTGAACCCCACCCCCTTGGGTTGAACCTCAGTCTCGTTTGTCTCTGATTTAACAGTTCAGCCAAGAAACAACATGACTTGACCTGCAGAAATTAAAACCTACCTTCACGAAGCAGGAGAAAATGACAGTTGGTCTCTGTTTTAATGTGGTTTATGTCAGCATAAGCATTTAATCCACATGCCTATGAAAGCGTGAATTGTCGCATTTGAACTGGAGTAATCCAGCTTCGTCCCACTGATGTAAATCTATAAATCCATTGCCACGTACATCATAACAGGGCATTAACAATGGGGCTAAGAGGAAATCAAGGCTGTGATTAATTTTTCCTCAGAACATTTTCGTCAAAAATGCTTACTTCATACTATATTTTATTCATTACTCAAACACATCTGGCCAACAGGTGCTGCGTCTGTTAAACGTTGAGTGATTTCGTTCCAGCAAGGAGGACCAAATGGAGAGCAGCGAAGGATAAGGCACTCCATCTTCTATCTGTGATGACATCCAGGCAAGGAGGGCTGCATCAGCGCTGCTTGGTTTCTATAGACACAGATCCAGCGCGTTGCTGTCAGTGCCCTTCCAAAGCACTGATTACCCCATTTCCAAGGGCCTAATCTCTGTAAACAATCTCTGTTTTCATTATCTTCTAAACTGATTACCCAGGTGAATGTAACTTTCCAGCACTGGGGCTCAGACAGAAAGAAAAGGCGCCCCGACATATTGATGCCAGCTGTAGCTATGCGACCTTACAGGAGGAATGAAGCTGATAGAGGAAAATGTACTAGGGAGGAACATGTGTGACTAAGACATGCTTGAAAAGTATGACAGAAACTGGATCAGAAAAGATGTCATGTGGGGAAATCTTTCAACCTGTTTGTGGTTTTGCACAATTTGCAGCTGCAGATTCAACTCGTTTTATTACATCATCCTCACAGTAGCTTGCAAAAATATTCATACCCCTTCAAATGTTTACAACCAGGAAAATTCTGTGTTTTTGAGTAGTGCATAATTGTGAAGTATAAGGAAAATGTAACATGCATTTGTATGCATCCCCCCCTTTACTCTGAGACCCATAAATAAAATCTAGTCCAACCTATTGTCTTCAGAAGTCCCCAAATTAGTAAACAGAGTCCACCTCAGTGTAATTTAACTTTAGCATAAATCCAGCTGTTTTGTGAAGGCCACAGGGGTTTGCTGAAGAACAAACAGCTTCATAAAGACCAGAGAACACAGCAAACAGGTCAGGAAGTGAAGGTCGTGGAGAAGTTTAAAGCAGAGATAGTTTATAAAATAATATTTTGAGCTTCGACCATCTCACAGAGCACTGTTCAATCCATCCCCTGAAAATGGAAAGAGTGTGCTCAAACTGTAAACCTACTGAGACATTTCTGTCCCATTATGATGACAAGCTGGACAAGGACAGAAGACCCACGGTAGCTATGGAGGAGCTGCAGAGATTAGCACTTCATGCTGGCGAATCCAGCCACAAAAAATTGTCTTGCACTCCACGAGTCTGGCAAGAAAAAGGCCACTGTTTCAAGAAAGTCATGAGAAGTCCCATTTGGAAGTTACCACAAATCATCTTGTCTGGGCAGATGAGACCAAAACTGAACATTTTGGCCTACATGTAAAAACATAGGGGGGCCTTCCTCCCTCCCTGTTGGATGGAGTAAGGGGGAGTCAGGTTTAGCCTAAACCGGCTCAGTTATGGTTGAGGTGCAAACACACCCTCCATTTCTGCTACCTGTATGACCCCTTCTCTTTTCCAATGGTTATAATCAGTCTGACAGAGAGAGGTATCCCAATCCTTGTAGTTTTTAGTATAACAATGACCATCAGTGGGACACTTTGTGGGGTGCCTTGAGACGACATTGTTGAAAATAAGCGCTGTTTAACTAAATAATCTGAACTGAAACTTTCTGTGTAGAAACTGGGGACCTGTCCAGGGTGTACGCACCTCTCACCAATGACTGCTGGAGATAGGCACCAGCCCTAGATGGATGTATTTTTATTTCTTCCAGTAAAAATAAAGCCAAAGAATTTAGATGAGTAAAACTTAGTTATACATTATTATGTTAAATTATATACAGTTCTCAGGTCCTTCCCTGAATGCACCAAACCTACAGGATGAATGTCACACCAGAATATACACTCTGGAAGAAGATTCTTGGTTTAAGCAGGTGTTTACCAGTAAATATCTGTAAAGTATAATGTGCATTTGTATTCACACACAGCCTGGCCAAAATGTTAGATTTTGGTATCATCTGACCAGAGCATCTTTTTCTACATGTTAACTAATCTCCTCTACGTTGCTTATAGCCATCTGGAACTTTGGGACTTCTTCTGGCTTTCTTTCAAAAATGTTTTTTTTTTTATCACTCTTCCAAAAAGGCCAGATTTGTGGAGTGAACAACTAGTAGTTGTGATGTTGACAGACTCTCCCACCTGAGCCTTGGATCTCTGCAGCTCCTCCTGAGTTACCACGGACATCCTGACTGTTTCTCTGACTAATGCTCTATTTGCTTGTCCTGTCAGTTTAGGGGGACGTCCATGTCTTGGAAGTTTTGCCGTTGTGCCATAACCCTCTCATTTTCAGATGGATGGAAGTGTGCTCTGTGAGATGACCAAAACCTGGAATATTGTTTAATAACCTAACTCTGCTTGGAACGGCCACACAACTTTCTCCCTGACTTGTCTGCTGTCTTTCTGTCTTCATTGAACTGTTTGTTCACTAGTGATCTCTAACAAACCTCTGAGGACTTCAAAGAATAGCTGAATTTATTATCCATGGATTAGATTACACATGGGTGGATTCACATAGAAAACCCTTAATAACCAATCACAATCATACATCAGAGATCTGATTGTTCCATCTATTCCTAACAGAGCACTTCGTTCTCACACTGCAGGTTTACTGGTGGTTCCTAGAGTCTCTAGAAGTAGAATGGGAGGCAGATCCTTTAGTTATCAGGCTCCTCTCCTGTGGAACCAGCTCCCGTTTTTAGTCCGGGTGGCGGACACCCTGTCTACTTTTAAGGCTAGGCTTAAAACTTTCCTTTTTGATAGAGCTTATAGTTAGAGTGGCTTAGGTTATCCTGAGCTATCTCTGTAGTTATGCTGCTATAGGCTTAGGCTTCTGGAGGACATAATGACCACTTTCACCCTCTTCGCTACTTTCTCACACTACTCTCCAATTTTGTATTATTTTCTGTTATTTCAGCTTTTAACTTTGTTCTCTCTCTTTTCTCTTCCTAGAAGCTACACCTGGCCTGACTCTGTGTCTACCTGTAACACCTTTCTGGAGAGGGGCATCGTCCAAGCTTCTGCTGGCAACAACTTAATGCTCACCCTTTACCGATGATCCACATGGCCCTGTCTTTTAGTGTTTAACCCTTTCTCTCTCCGAGACATGACGATTGACTGACCTTTTACTGTAACTAACTCTATGTGCTCTCTTTCAGACTCTAACCTTGAAAACTGGCTCAGAGTTTATCTGTTCTTTCTTTCTAGGTGAAACGACTAAAGGAGATACATCCATTAACATTTACTTTTCCTTCCCATAGAAAGTACTCCCGGATCAGTGCTTCTTTGTTCCCTTTGTGTCTCTGCTGTGTTCTCTCTAACCCCCAGTCGGTTGTGAGGGATTGCTGCAAAGTCAACGACAGTGACTGTTCACTGGCTCTACATGCTCATCCGGGAGGAGTGAATGCTGCAAGTCACTGACTGGATGCAATCTGCTGGGTTTCCTTAGACAGAAAAACTTTTTATCCAATTTGAATAAATAACTAACTCTGACTGCACTGTTCAATGGTTAGGACTAATTGGAATGTATGTACCTGACTTTTGTGAAGTGCCTTGAGACAACATGTGTTGTGAATTGGCGCTATATAAATAAAACTGAATTGAATTGAATTGAATTATATAAATAAACTGAACTGAACTGAATTTAAAACTGAATTTAAAATGCTAAATGAGGAGGAACGTTGGCGCATCCCTCTGAAAACACCACTAGCCATGAAATATGATGCTGTCTGCATCCTGCTGTAGGGATGTTATGCCCTACTTTGTGTCGGTCCATCACACTCAATCCTGTTAACATACATTTTTTCCGTTTTTGATCTTAACAGGACAAAAGATGAAAAAGTTCAGGAGATGTTAATAATTTTCTCAGGGCCCTGTAAGCCCCAGGCATGCACATCATGAATTTGATGGATTTATGTCTATCTCCCTACTCCTCTTTCTACCTCTGAATCTTCGTGCCATTTAAAATTAAATGTTCCTTTCCCCCCTGCTCTCCTTTTCCTCCCTCCCTTGTTTCTGGACAAAGTGAGGGAACGTTTGCCAGCACATGTCTCCATCTGTTAACAAACGTTTCCAATATGTCTAGAAGAACATCTTGGCCCTCAGACTCCTCCATCAGGATGTGATGAACACTGTGCACCTGTCTCTGCCTCCAGTCTCAGTTCTGGCAGTGAAGCCAGAAACTGTCTCAACCCAATAACAATTTAACCCAATAAGATCAAAGTCACAGATGCTAAATTGGCTTGGAAAAGAACTCAGAGTTTCCTTTACTTTTGTTTCCATTTTAACCCCCAAAATGCAAATCTCCAACTTAGAATTCACGGATGATTTTGGTTTCCTTTTGTATTTTCATTTACGACTAATGAGTTTAAGTCATTTAACATGTTTCTGTTTCAGAAGAACTGCTTATGTCAAAGGATTTTATTTGTTTAGGTGCAGGCCTACACAATCGACCTTTAACTATAACTCTTTTGAGACAATAAATTATCTCCAGGAACATATCAAATGAGTGTTCACTTAAGTCAACAACCAACCTGGGAAAAGCAGGGAGAAAAGCACCAAAAAAACGACGTCAGTAGCTGAGGCGGCCTTTATTACAGAAACGAAGAAAAGAAGTCGACGAATCACGCCAGGAGAGTCAGAGCTGGACCTGGCTCTGCTTTTACATCGTGACTGTGAGGAATGTGGAGAGGGAAAAAATGACAACCTGCGTCACCCCGTTTTGAACTCCCCACTTTAATTAACTAATGTATCTCCATTTGTCATGGCGTGACATCGCATGATTCTGAGGCAATCTGAGATGTTGGCTGAAGCTCTTTAAGGGGAAAACCCATCAGCACCCTCTACTGACGAGCCGGCCAGCTTCAGGGCCCCAGCGGACTTTGATTTCATTTCCTTTCATTTGCATGAAGGTTGCTTGTCTAATTGTCATCTTATGATGATGCAGCCACTGAGCTGCATCTTAATAAGGACCAGATCCATGGCAGAGTGAGAAGACTGTGTTCTTCTAGATCACAAAACTCACTGTGGCTTTTTTTCTCGGGATGATAAAGTTAAAATGTTGCATTAATCAGTCAATGGATAGCATCTATGCCAAGTATTCTGTTTGCACAACTCTGTCCAAAGGGTCCAAAACTCTATTTACTCTGACTTTCTAGAAATAGTTCTGTATTTAATTAGATGGTTGTGATATTTGTCCTACAAATTAAGCTTTTAAAATTCACTAAGCCATCTGACAACACTTGTGTCAACAGATTTGCAAATGGTAGAGATCACCGGAAGCCTGATAAATCAGAGACAAATGAGGCCGAGTGTCAGCACACATAAGCTTTGTCCTGGTTTAAAGTGTGTGGGGTAATTGCAAAAAATATTATGCATTGTGGTTCTCCGCATTTTGGCATGTAAAAAACTTTGATGTGCTTTTTATGTTTTAGACCAACAAAAAGTTGTGCATTTGTGTGCAGTTAAGGAAGGATAGAGGATTTGGACTAATAAAAATACCTTTTACTTTGAGTTTTTCAATTCACTTTACAAAAAAATAAAGTCTTAATTAAATCATAAAGTCCAATGCAGTCAAATTCAGTTTATTATTCAAATTGGTTAAATTGTTTTCTGTCCTAGAAAACCAAGCAGATTGCATCACAACAATGACTTGCAGCATTCACTCGTCCTGGATGAGCATGTAGTGACAGTGGGCAGTTCCTAGTATTGTGTCGTTGACTTTGAAGCAATCCCTCATACTGTACATCGCACGCTCGGTATGAAGCAATCCTTCATACCGAGCATGCCTGTACTGACAGTGGAAAGGAAGACTCCCCCTCTAAGAGGAAGAAACCTCCAGCAGAACCAGGCTCAGCGTGAGTGCACGTCTGCTGTAACCAACTGGAGGGTTTGAGAAGACAGAGAATACGCACACAAAAAACACAGAACACGGATCCAGGAATACTTTCTGTGTTAAAGAAAAGTAAAAAGTTAATCACAGTAGTAGTTCCTTTAGTAGCTTCATGTAGGAGAGAAACACAGCTAAACAGATCAACTCTGAGCCAGTTTAGAGTCTAGACCTATGTCTAGGAGAGACAGGGCTAAACACTGAAAGACAGGGCCAAGTGTATCATCTGTAGAAGGTGAGCATTAAGTTGTTGGCAGTAGCAGCTTGGCCGATGCCGCCCTCCAGGAAGGTGTCACAGCTAAACACAGAGCCAAGCCAGATATATCTTATATACAGTTAAAAAAACAGAAAGACAACATAAAGCTAAATAATGCAAAATTGGAGAGTAGTGTGAGAATGTAGCGAAGAGGGTAAAAGTGGTCATTATGTCCTCCAGAAGCCTAAGCCTATAGCAGCATAACTACAGAGATAGCTCAGGATAACCTAAGCCACTCTAACTATAAGCTCTATCAAAAAGGAAAGTTTTAAGCCTAGCCTTAAAAGTAGACAGGGTGTCCGCCTCACGGACTAAAAACGGGAGCTGGTTCCACAGGAGAGGAGCCTGATAACTAAAGGATCTGCCTCCCATTCTACTTCTAGAGACTTTAGGAACCACCAGTAAACCTGCAGTGTGAGAACGAAGTGCTCTGTTAGGAATAGATGGAACAATCAGATCTCTGATGTATGATTGTGATTGGTTATTAAGGGTTTTCTATGTGAATCCACCCATGTGTAATCTAATCCATGGATAATAAATTCAGCTATTCTTTGAAGTCCTCAGAGGTTTGTTAGAGATCACTAGTGAACAAACAGTTCAATGAAGACAGAAAGACAGCAGACAAGTCAGGGAGAAAGTTGTGTGGCCGTTCCAAGCAGAGTTAGGTTATTAAACAATATTCCAGGTTTTGGTCATCTCACAGAGCACACTTCCATCCATCTGAAAATGAGAGGGTTATGGCACAACGGCAAAACTTCCAAGACATGGACGTCCCCCTAAACTGACAGGACAAGCAAATAGAGCATTAGTCAGAGAAACAGTCAGGATGTCCGTGGTAACTCAGGAGGAGCTGCAGAGATCCAAGGCTCAGGTGGGAGAGTCTGTCAACATCACAACTACTAGTTGTTCACTCCACAAATCTGGCCTTTTTGGAAGAGTGATAAAAAGAAAGACATTTTTGAAAGAAAGCCAGAAGAAGTCCCAAAGTTCCAGATGGCTATAAGCAACGTAGAGGAGATTAGTTAACATGTAGAAAAAGATGCTCTGGTCAGATGATACCAAAATCTAACATTTTGGCCAGGCTGTGTGTGAATACAAATGCACATTATACTTTACAGATATTTACTGGTAAACACCTGTTTAAACCAAGAATCTTCTTCCAGAGTGTATATTCTGGTGTGACATTCATCCTGTAGGTTTGGTGCATTCAGGGAAGGACCTGAGAACTGTATATAATTTAACATAATAATGTATAACTAAGTTTTACTCATCTAAAATCTTTGGCTTTATTTTTACTGGAAGAAATAAAAATACATCCATCTAGGGCTGGTGCCTATCTCCAGCAGTCATTGGTGAGAGGTGCGTACACCCTGGACAGGTCCCCTGTCCATCACAGGGCAACATAGGACAAATAACCACGCTTGCACACACTATGGGAAACATAGAGTAACCAATCAACCTAAAAGTTGAACTGTAGGAGTAGCCAAGAGTACCCGGAGAGAACCCACACAAACATGGGGAGAACATGCAAACTCCATGCCAAAAGACACCAGGCCAGGATTTTAATCCAGGACCTTCTTGCTGCAAGGCAATAGTGCTAACTGAGCAGCCAGTGAAGTAAATATATAAATGTAATTACTCGATCATTACCCCCGATCCCTCATATTCGTTGAAATCCTTTACCTCTGCCTTAAACCCTATAATCCCAATGTCAGCTAGCAAGCAAATATAAACTGTATTTCTTGGAATAGTTCTAAAAATAAATCCCTCTCTCCCACATCTGCTTGAACTACATCTGACAATAAATCAAATTAGCAGGCCTAAAATATTTGGGATATATTTGTCTCTTCTGCAGAAAGAAACCAGCTAAATATAAAAGTTGGGGGGTAAAAGTTTGAGTCACCCCTAAGACATTCTCAGATACGGGAAGCCTGGCCTTTTTCTTCTGTGAGTAACCAAACCTGCACCAGTATGTCACTGTCTCCCCGGCTAAACAAATTACTGCCTGTGATTGATCAAAGTTTATATAAGAGCAGGTATTTGATTTCAAAAGGCGAGTTTTGGGGCAGGGGATGGGAGGGGGATGGGTTAAAGCACGGGCAGAGCAAGCAGAGAGGGGTGGAGGGAAGAGTAAAAAGACCGAGCAGCTGGATTGCCATGTAAATAGCTGTGTAGATAGGTAGGGTTGGGCTCAGTGCCAATGCCTCTACAAAGAGCTCCTAACATCTGTTTGAGGGTAGACTCCTGCTCTGTTATAGAACGAAAAATAGTCCCACTCTCCGGGCCTGTTCCCTCATCAGACGAGCTCCTGATCACGCTTATACACTCCGAAACTTCAGACTGCAGCCTTGCGGATCTGAGAAAGTCAGGCTGACATTGCACCAGCGGGAGGACAGACAGGTGGAGAGTCAGTCTGGCCGCTCATCAGTGACCTGTCGCTCCTAAAGCAAGAACTGGTGAGGTTCATATGCCAGCATCACACCCTGAACAGCATTACAGATGTGCATTCGCCACTCGTAATGTGGCTTCCACAAAAAGGAAAAGCTTTAAAAAAATATCCACCAGAGTGGGACATTCAAACTAGAAAATATGGCTCCAGTTCAAGTCAGCTGTCTGATGAGAAGAGCAAAACCACAAGTTTGGAGTACGGATAATTAACTGCTAAATCAAAATCTGGGAGACAGAGTTCAAATATTTCTGCTAAAGTTTTCTCTTCGAGTTAAAAAAAGAGAACATCTATGTTGGTGTCATGACAAGGATTTTTTCCCCCTATTACAGGGACATGTGCAAGCAATTTGTTCAACAAATGTTGGTTTTAGATGCTGTTCCTTGGATACAAGTGGCTTCACTAAACCTGAAGGGCTCCATTTGTTGGTGCTTAAAAGCAAAGCAAACAAATTAATTAACACTATCTTTACATGGCCCGGCCAAGTAAAGCAGGCGCTGAAATGTTACACCATTACCTAAATTCGCATGCATCTGTCTGTGTCTCCCTCTCGCAGACCTCCCTCCCTCCCTCCCAGCCCCCGCCCCAACGCACACAGCGCCCTTGAACAAGGCCGGAGGACCACCTGCGTGAAAGTAGAGACCCTCTCTGTTATGTCTCTGCCTGGGAATGAAATAACATGGAATCCAGCTCTGCAAATAACTCACAGCGAAGATCATTTTCCACATGCTGCTTGACAAAAGGCCCATGAAGCCTTACCAAAGTGACCACTACCCTTCAGCTTTTTCACATTTTGTAAGGTTACAACAACAAACTTCATTGCACTTTATGTGAAAGTTTTATGTGATGGACCAACAGGGGTTAGGGTTAGGGGGCAAGACAAATTAGTAAATATATAGCTGTAAAATGGAAGGAAAATAATACAAGGTTTCAACATATTTTGGAAAAACAAATCTGAAAAGGTTGTTTGTATTTGTATTTAGCCCCCTTGACCCTGATACGCCTAAATTAAACCCACTGCAACTGACTGTTGATTTATGAGGTCTGGTGTGTGATTTAATCCCACCATAAACACAGCTGTTCTGGGGTTTTTAGAGAACATAAGTGAACAGAAAAAAACATAACTTTTTGACTGGACACTGAAACTGTGCCATCCTGGGCACACCATTTCAACTTTAAAACATGGTAGTGGAAGCATCATGCTGTGGGAATAGCTTCCGTATGTAAGAGTAGGGAAACAAATCAGAGTAGAAGGGAAAATGGTTTTTATATCCCTTGAGGTCGCATTTTGTAATGGAACAGACCAACACAAATTGTGTATAAGTGAGAAGTAGAAGAAAAAGGATATGTGGTTTTCAAAGTCTGTTACAAATAAAAATTTGTATTCAGACCCACTGAATAAAATTTTTACATAACCACTTTTCACTGCAATTCCAGCTGCACGTTTTTCAGGGTGTCTCTTCCCGCTTTGTTTATCTAGAGACTGACATTTTTGCTCATTCTTCTTTAAAATAGACCCAACCTTAATCAGATGGGATGGCAAGTGTCTTTGAACAACAACTTTCAATTCTTGCCACAGATTCTCAGGTTGGATTTAGGTTTGCACTTTGGCTGGGTCCTTCTAACATACAAATATACTTTGATCAAAACCATTCCACTTTAGCTCTGGATGTATATTTATGGTTGTTGTCCTGCTGGAAGTTGAACCCCCATCTCTGGTTAAGAAAAGCATTCCTGCAGCATAATGCTGCCACCACCATGTTTCAAATGGGCTGCTGTGGTTCAGGTTTACATGTAAAGTTAGTTTTCCACCACAAATATAGTTTTGCATGTAGGTCAAAAATTTCAGTTTTGATTTTGTTTGACCAGAGCACCTTCTGTTACATTTTGATGTGTGTCTTAGGGTTTGTGGCAAACTGCAAAAAACATCTTGTGGCTTTTTCTCTTTTACATACAGTCCAGATTTGGAGCATGAACAAGTAAGAGAGGCAATATTTCACTCAGTTTACAAATTAGGTGACTTCTAAAGGAAGTTGATTTTATTTAGGGGGTATCAGAGTAGGGGGAATAAATACAAATGCACACCACATTTGCAGATATTTGTCCATAAATTTTGTGTGCTTGTATCCGGTTTCTCCCACTTAATTCTAGCTACTCTGTGTTGGTCTATCACATAAAATCCTAATAAAATACATGGAAGTTTGTGGTTGAAAATGATGGTGTTCACACTTTTAAAGATACAGTCACAACTGGTTAGAAGGCATTTTCCCAACCTGCTGAGAGGTTTCTTTACATCTACAACAAACTCCTCCTCCATGCCTTCTAATTGAATCAACTCAGTCTGTCCTGGCTCGGTCTCTCCAGGCAGGCCTTGGATCCCCTCTCTGAGGAGGATACATGTGAAGTTTGCCTAATCCAAACAAACAGGTGAGGCTCCTATTAGTCCCCAGTTCCCAATGCAAGTTAACTTCATTTTCAGTGTGAACTCACTCACAGTGACTCATGGGAGAGGAACTTCAAAGATGTGGCCATGCGCTTGAGGTTATTATCTTCCCTGGATCCTCCGCAGGTTCTCAGCATATGGGAACATTTTAACTCTGGGTTCTTTTTTTTATTTGCAGCTATATATCTGCCATGTTGTCTATTAAATATGACTGACCAGTAACAGATGCAGCTGTAATAGCTACTATGATAAAGAATTTAAAATTCAGCATGCCACTACAAGATGAGTTTTCTGTTTTGCATAAATTAGATGGGCAGTGAGCAAAAATCAGAAGGAAGAAGGGCTTCCTTTTCCAATTTCTGTTTCACTTGCTCTTTCTTTTCCCTCTTCTGTGTTTTCTTTAATTCTCCCAACCTACAGCTGAGACGAATCCTCCTTTCATCCTCTTCAGCAGCGAGGGCCCTGGTGTCTTTTTGCACAAAGCCTGACCATCGGTGACTCTTCGTCAACCCCTTGCCCAATTCATCAAGCGGAGGCCCACGGGGCATTCATCACCCCCACCACCTTTCATATACCGCACCAGCTGAAAGCCACCGTCACTCCTCTGACTTCAATGCAGCTGTGACACACCCCTAAGATTTATAGTGGCATAATTAGTAGCAGTGAAAAAGGCCTGCGTGCTTTGGAGGGTCCATCACTGTGTATTCCACTCTGAGCCACTAACATCTGCTTGAGAATAGACTGTAGCACCTCCACAAAAGTTGATAAATTAGCCCTAAACAAGAAGTCAGGAAATTCATCTAAAACCTGACGGTGACATCAAAACAATCACACACACTTAAGCTCGCTATTTGTCAGACTTCTCAGGCAGCGAGGCACTGTCATAAATCCACGTTTCTCTGCAGGGAAGCTGCAGCAGCCCGCGATGAGCAGCTCCGAGGTGAGAACTCCCCCTCAGAACGGGGGTTTCTGAAAGCAGCTCGAAGGAGGTCTGAAATAACACGCTAATAGTTAAATGGTGCTGTTGATGTAATCACGCCCTCCTCCCATCAGGATCCGCTGTCACTGATATCCAAGGAGCAGTGAACTAATTAAAACACTCCTGGAGTTTGTTTTTGTACCGATCACCACACAGAAATAAAGGTCTCAACAAAACAGCTGTGTTTTTCTTCTCCTATTTTTTTGAAACTCCACAACCACAAGTTGGGACCTGTTGTCCCAATGTGCACAGAAGAGCAAAAATCCCCAATCAGTCATAAATTATGATTATCAGTCCTGTTATGGTGCTCTCTTTCATGTGCGTGATGCCACAGATCATACATTTTTATCTAACAAAATTAACTTGACTTTCTCATCCTGATCTTTTAAATAACATGCTTACTCTGAGGTTTCATGTGCCTGACACTTTTTCTAAGCTTATTTAAAATGTGTGCTCTAATGTCAGCTTAAATTGATTTTTTTAACATCTTGTCATGTTACAAACACATTCTCTAATGTGTTTTATTGGGATTTTATGCAACAGATTAACATAAAGAAGTACATAATTGTGCAAAAGCATGCCCATGTAAACCCTAGAGGAGTTGGAGAGGTGGGTGAATATGTTGACAGGACAACTATTGGCCGTGCGTTTCACAAATCTGGCCTTTATGAAAGAGTAAAGAAAATAAATCAATGAGAAGTCCCATTGGCAGTTTGTCAGAAGCCAGGTAGGGGCCACATGCAAACATGTGGAAGAGGGTGCTTTGGACCAATTAGACTGAAGTGGAACTTTTTAGCAGAAAACAGACACTGCATCTCACTCTAAACAAACCATTTCCACTGGGACACATGGTGGTGGCAGTATTAGGCTGAGGAGATTTGTTTCTTTATCAGGGACAGAAGATTTGGTCAGACTTGATAGAAAAACAGATGGAGGTCAACACAGCGCAATCCTGGAAGAATACCTGGTGGAAGCTGCAAGAGCCCCATCTCTTTTTCCTTACACTTCACCATCATGCACTCTGTTGTGCTGGTACATTACATCATATGTCTAGAAAACACATTGCAATTTGTGATTGTAATCTGTTATAATGTAAAAAGGTTCTAAGGGTTTGAATACTTTAGCAAGGCACTGCAAGTTTGACAGTTTCAGTGTTTTTGCTATGTAAATTCATTGGAGATATTTCTGCACAGTCAGATTAAATTCAACACATCACCAGAGTCTGGATTTTCCTTGCCTCCCCCCACCTCCTTGCAGAAGTCAGGGGTTTAAGCTGCTGGCTTGCTGGAGCTTACTGCAAACTTTGTGCAGAGAGGACAAGAAAGCACCTGCTTCCAGCGAAGAGGTGGGGAAAATACTCCCGTGAAAAGCTACAACTTGCAGTGCTTGGTCCTTCAAACTTATATGCAAGAGGCTGGATTACTGTGAGCGTGTGCACAGGATACTTTGATTACCATTTAGTGTAAATGTTACTTTTGCGGTTTTCCTTTTTTCCCATTTTGCCAGGATTCTGACCCAAAAGCCAACATTAAGAGGGGATTGGTTGAGCGGTTGAAGCGGCTGCTGAAGTAAATGGTTAAATAGATGAAGCCACTTGTTATATGTGTGTTTTAACCATGATAGTCTTCACTTCTGCATCTGCGGCGCAGTTTAATGGACCGCAGCATGTTGCCAGGTCTTTCTGCCACTGGAAGGGCGTTTCGGTTATAACAGACAGCGGAAAACCGCAAAGAGGCAAGACGATATGTTCTGAAGAAATTTATGCACATGGATTAAAGTGATCGGATCATAAAAAAATAAATTTCTTCAGAAGAGCTTTAATCTGATTTGGATCATCAGCTATAAAAGTTGGTCTGAAACTGAAGATTAAGTAAAGCAAACTGATGCGTAAGAAGGGATGCCAGCCAGGCGTGGCTTGAATCTGGGTGTCCAATGTGAGAATGCGTGGGTAGTATGTATATATTAGAGTCTTTCCATTTGATAAACACAGATATCAAACTCATGATTATAGCAAAAGGACCATCAATAAACTGAGAGGACTTCCCTTACTTTGGAGGAGCACGGCGCACCGGGGACGCTCTTTTTTCCTGCGTGCATGGACCGGACTTGTGTGTAAACTTTTCTCCGTCTCTCCGTAACTCGCTGCACATACATCTCAAATGCCTCCGCTTAATGTGACAGCTGTGCAAACGATGGCAGAGGTCGGGAGTTTTCTGGGGACGCTCGACTTGGATTTACAGAGCTTCCCGGCGCTGGGAAGCGCACCCTTGCCGGAGTCTCCGGCGGGGCTCAGCGAGCGGCTGGGGCAGATCGAAGGCAGGCTGCAGCAGGGGTCGCCCACAGACTTCGGCCACCTTAAGGGGATCCTGAGGCGGCGGCAGCTGTACTGCAGGACTGGCTTTCAGCTGGAGATATTCCCCAACGGCACCGTGCATGGGACAAGGCAGGACCACAGCAGATTTGGTGAGTTTTTTTTAGCTTTCAGGGTGCTTGTAGAAGAGAATGGCACAGTTTAATATTGTTTAAAGTTTTAATTTATTCAACCTTCTGGTATTTTTATTTACTTATTTATTGCATTTTTATATTCAAATATTGAGGGCCGTGTCGTTTGAAACGTCACAAAGCTTTAGTAAATATGAGGATTTATTCGTTTCGCCTTGTAAAACGAGTCCCATGTTCAGATCAGACCGAGTCTCATTGTGGAGCGTTTTTTCCTGCGGCGCATCCTCCCCGGTGAACTCGCTCGTGCGTCACTGTCCAATCCGCGCGCAGTAAAGGAACAGCCGCGCGGCATTTTCTAGAAACCCCCTGTGCGCGCGCGCACCGGGCGCAGGTGTCTTCAAACACTGCAGACAAGCGGGCGTGTGCGCGTCACCTTGGCAACCAGCTCCAACAAATGCGCGCGCCTGTACCCCTCTGATAAACCAGGCCCGTTAATAGGCAGACTATGCCACGTTTTGAGCCACAGCTGTTGTTTTCTCGCGGGGCCAAAGCCCGGGTGTCACCTGTGAAATAAGGTCTGTGTCGGGTGCACGGGGTCAAAGGGCAGAGACACGCGCACATGTCCCGGCGCCGCATGTGTCACAGGTGCGGGCCGGGCGGCTCGCTCGCTGCGGGACAGAATAACTCCGAATTAAAGCGTGACCACCGCGGAATTCAAGCTACGGTTTAATGTTCATGCTTGAGCCAAAAACAAGTCGGTGTTTTACAGGGGATGGGTGGTCCCGCGTGTTTGTCTCTGTCTGGCTTCACTTACACTTAAAGGGAAAAAAAAGAAAGGAAGAAAATGCAAGGTCGTCCTCGGAGCGCCAAGCTAGAGGAGGCTTTGATTAGAGGGATATGAAACACACTCTCTTAAAAAATTAGAGGGATGATCTCTGTCATCCTCTGGCATCTCATGAGGTCGAGGAGATGGAGGCCAGGTGGCTGGAAGAGATGGCCTCTGCCAGTCACAGCAGCCAGCTGGATCATTTCTGACTAACCTCTGCATCACAACTACCAGTGGCTTTTAATTTTACCACTTGTTTCCCTGCCTCTGAAGTTCACTTCACTGTAACCATCTACAAGCTTCATCAAAGTGTCTTCTCAGGCTGTTAGCAGTCCCTGGGACTCATGTTACTGTGATAGACCAGAAATATGTTACTCATAGGCAGCTAATGAGAAGGCGGTGCAATCAATGACAATAGTATTACTGTCTTAAATATTAAACAGAGAGTTTTACTTATGTTGTTTCGACTTGGATCAGATTTTAGGCACCTTATTTTGCACTTATTTACACCCATTTTATCATGACATTTTAACCAACTATTACAAGATAATTTGCTACCAGCATTAATAAAGTATTCTTCTAATGATTCTGAATCTGAACAATTGGCTTGTGGATTCCTCTGAACACCTCATTATTTTAACAGGTCACACCAATTTAAAAAAAATGTTAGAATTAAGCCAAAAAAATTGTTAATAACTTTAATATACATTTTATTTATGTAGCTGCTAATGAATGTATCTGAGTGAAAATAATTAAGTTTGACTTTTAAGGAACACCTAAATAAACAAACTTCCTACCAGTTTTGAAGTGTACTTCCTACAAAAGGTTAGTTAAATTCCAAAAAAAATTAATATAATTTTTTGCAGATTATATTTTTTTACTCAGATGAATTAGCTAGTTTCTAACATACACTTTACAAACAACAGGCACAATTTGTCAATTTCTGTTTTGTTACTTAAACCAATGTGGAAAACAACTGCACAATCAACAATTCATAAAAATAAGCATAAAAGCTCTATTTAAACGAAAGTCCAGAATTTCTTCCCTGTTTTTCAGAGGCCGTCTGGCTTGTCCTCCATGTTAAAAGGAAACAAAAGATAAGAACCTATTTGTGATTAATGCATCAGACACAAAATATATTCTAACTGTTCATTAGCAATGCCTGCCTTTAGTTTTAAAAAGCTAACTAGCAAGTTTCACTGTAGCAGTAGCACTGTTATCAAACCAACTAAAGCACAATGTTACTGATATAGCAATAATATGTTTTAATCTGTTCCAACAACATTGCACTTAGGCATGTCCGCTGACAATCACAGCTAAGATGTGTTGTTCATTGTCAATGGCTGACTCAGGGTTAAGAGCTCACCTAGCAAGTTTACCTTAGCATTAGCATTGTCACTAAAGAAATGTTTGAAACCTGTTATAACTAGGTGCAGGTGGCATGAAAACCTTTATTTCTGACAATCAAAGCGAAGATTTGCCAACAGCTACTTTACGTTTAACAAGCTAACCTTGCTAGCAAGAATGACTTTAGCATTAGCATTGTCACTAAACTACTTAAAGCATAAAATCTTGCTGAAATAGTAATGACACTTTCAAATATTTGCTAATAAGATGGCATTTAAACCGTTTCCCCCCACAGCCTGAGCTAAGATGTGTGTGTTGAATAGAAACGCCTGCCTCAGGGATAAAACGCTATGCTTGCTAGCAAGTTTGACTTTAGCATTGATGCTGTCACCAAACTAGCTAAAGCTGGATACAATCTTAAATTCTTACTTCAACACATAAGCTTTACCAACCAAAACTCTAATGATTACATTATTTACTAAGTTGATGTAGATATATTAATTCATAATAAACTCCATAAACATATCAGCATTAAAGTTCTCTACTGGGAATAGGGTTGACTGAACCAACATGTTCAATTAAATTCTACTGAAGTTGTTCTGGTTACCAAAAACATAGTAAATGTTGCTTGAACTTCAGAATTTTTAACCACATTAATGTGCTTAATTAAAACCTGAACAATTTCAATAACAATCAGTTTTATAGCGTACAGAACAGAAACAGCTTGTAGTTATGGGGGCTGTCCCCTACATTATTACAGTGGGTCTGTGGGCTTCTGTTGACATATTGGTGTGTGTTTTTGACCTCAGGTATCCTGGAATTCATCAGCCTGGCAGTGGGGCTGGTCAGCATCAGAGGGGTGGATGCTGGACTCTACCTGGGCATGAATGAGAAAGGAGAGCTTTATGGATCAGTGAGTTTCTTTTACTCCTCCTCCCACTTAACATCTCAGGATCTCATTCTATGCAAACCAAGACTTCCATCTGGGTTCCTGAACTGTTTTAGAACACTTTTATTTATCATACATACTTTGATTTCAATAAATATTCATGCCATATATTTTTTGTGGTTCGGTCCAGACTTAGCAAAAACCTGTAAAAACTGTATGAATGGATGTTTGAAAAATGGGAAATGTAATGTCTAAAATTACAAAATTTTTCCATATTCTATTTTTTTTTCCATCCTTATCCATAAGACTTTCAAGGCTGTCTAGGAACGATGTGGTGTTAAATACACCATGTTCTTATCACTTCTTTAAAAATGGCCTTTCCTTCATTTCTTTGGTCTAGTTTTATAAACGGAAATGTAGCTTTTTTTAATCAAAGGTCCCATGTGACTGATGGTAAAACCACAACAAGACTATAAACAAGAGTGTGTTCCTTTCTATTTATGCTTGCTCTTTGTCTGCAGGGGTTCAAGGAGGAAACAGCTTTCAGATACAGACCCAGTGTCTTCCTTTAGTTTTTAAATATTCTAAGGTATTTCACAGAGAAGAGGCAGAAGTCACTTTAGATGTAAATTTGTTCAAGCTTCCACCTGTCCGTTTGGTGTACATCCTACTTTCTCACACATACCTGGAGACAGAGAGATAGGGAAGGGAAGAGATAAAAGCAATGGAAGGGGAAGTATATTAGCGCAATCCTGTATCAGGTGTCCCGGGGCATTACCTGGGGGCCCCTTGTGGGGTGGCCCTGGCTCTCAGCGTTTTTGAAAAGAGGCTACCTTTAAGCAGGCCATTATGCTGGAAGTGCAGATATTGTTACTGCACATTATCAGAGTCTGGCATCCTGGGGGGTTGACCCTGAGAGGAGAGGGTGGGTGTAGGTGGGAGGTGGTGGTTTGGAGGGGTAATTGCACACCTGACTGAGTCACCCGACTGACAGAAGGGGAGATGTAGACATGTCTGTCTGAATGTGAGAGGCCAGGAGGTGGAGAAGGATGGTAGGGGGAAGCTGAACAGGTAGAGGGTTGCTTCCGTCCCAAAAGCACCAGACCTTGATGAGCTTTTGATCCGATGAGGTGTTTGTGTGTGTGTGTGTCAGAATGGAGCTGGCCCAGTCATGTGCCCTTTAGGCTGTGTTTACAGACAACAGCCTTCCTGCACAGAGCAGCCAAGCACAGCCTGAAAGCCAATCATCGAGATTGCTTCAACAATCTTGTGAAAGTGCAGAGTCGTAAAAGCAGAAACCAGCATATGCAAACCTGATGGGAGGAAGAGGGCAGCCGAGACAGGCTGCTAGGATGTCTGTCATGTTCCTCATACTTTAAATTCAGCTGGCTTGCTCTCACCTGCTGGACCTGCAGCTATTGCTCATGCTGCTCTGTCAGTGAGCACTAAAACTTTTAGTGTGTGTGTCTGTGATGGCATGCTGACTGTTCTTGTTGCATCACAGGGAGGGAAATGATTCTCCATGCACAGAGAGAGGTCAGCAGGTCTGAGGAGTGAGTGTGGAGCGTAGAGTGAAAAGCTGCATCTAATGACTTACCCTCATTTTTCATAATGAGCCCCAGCCCAGATTAGCTTGTACTGCTTTGTTGTAGCTTTTTAGGCAATGTATGTCAGACATAAACCCATCAGGACTGTAAACTCATACTTTTTGTACTTTTTCATATTTTGTTAAGTTATTACTACAAGCTTCACTGTTTCTAAATGGGATTTTATAAGTTACTGCAACACAGTGGGGCATAATTATAAAACAGAAGGAAAAAAATACATGGTTCTTTTCTACTGATAAAAATGTGAAGTGCAAGCACACATTTGGGAGACCCCCTTTTTCTCCAACACCCCTTAACAAAATTGACATCAATCAACTAGCAATTTAATCTCAGTATAAATCCAACCTCTCTGTGAAGGCCTCAGAGGTTCGGTCAGAGAACAGTAGTGTACAAACAGCTTCATGAAGACCAAGGAACACAGCAGACAGGTCAGGGGGAAAGTTGTGGAGATGTTTTAGGAAGGATTAAGTTATAACTTTGACGATTTCATAGAGCTCTGTTCTATCATTGAATCGAATTCAAAAGACAATGGCACAACTTCATTCTTAACCATATGGTCATGCAAAGGAGGGAATTAATCAGAGAATCAGACAAGAAGCCAATGGTAACTCTGGAGGAGCTGGGGAGATCCACAGCTTAAGTGGAACTATCTGTCAACAGGACAGTATTTGGCTAGAATGTACTGTAGCTGTTATAGAAGAATGGAGATCAGAAAGCCGTAAGAAGTCCAGTTTGCAGTTCTCGGCAAACATGGGGAAGAAGGTGCTCTGGTCAGATGAGACCAAAGTTAAACGTTTTTGGGGGACACCATCCCCTTGGTAAAAGGTGGTGGTGGCAGCATCATGCTGTGGGGCGGCTTTTCAGCAGAGACGTGGAATCTGGTCAGACTTGATGGGAAGATGGATGGAGCTAAATACATGGACACTTTCAGAGGCTGTAAACGACTTGGGCAGAAGTTCCCCTTCCAGCAGAATGTCTCAAACATTGAGCCAGGGCCAATATTAAATGTAAAATTAATGTAAATGTTGTAAGGTGAAGAAGTGAATACCTTTACAAAGCACTATAGACGTCATTTCTGTCTGTCCTCATAGGCTAACCTCTTGTTTCCTGTCCTGCAGAGTAAGCTTACAGCAGAATGCGTGTTCAGGGAGCAGTTTGAGGAGAACTGGTACAACACCTACGCTTCAACCCTGTACAAGCACACAGACACCGGGCGCTTCTACTATGTGGCGTTAAACAAGGATGGCTCGCCCAGGGAGGGCAGCAGGACTAAGAAACACCAGAAACTCACCCACTTCTTGCCGCGGCCGGTGGAGATCGAGAAGATCCCTCAGGAGTACAGAGACGTATTCCAGTACAGGTGACCAGCGCTCATACTGGGAGAACTGGTTACATCTGGATTCCCAGAGATAAACAAAGAGGAAGAGGAGAAAGACTAGAGTGGGGGGTTTGGTGGATATTCTGGATCTTGTGCAAAGCTGTTTACCCCTGAGCTCTTGCTGAGGTCATATGTGACCAGGACATAAACATTAAGCTCGATCCTGGATGTTTCTCATCTGCTTTGGCTTTGGACTTCAGCGAAAAGGGGAACGCTTCCTCTGTGGAGGACTGAGCAGGAAAACCAAATCAAGATGCCAGGGTTTTTTCGTGTAGAGACTCGAGTGACATGCAACGGCACACGGAGTGGGGGCTCCTTGGGTTTGTTAAAGCACAAACCTGAAACACTAAATCTGGCGGCTATGAGAGCTTCAGGAAGTTCCCTTTAGGAGTGCTGCACACATTTCCAATATCACATATAAGAAAGGTTAGGCTTGCTAAATTTTTGTTATAATCAGGTACTTCACAATCAGTACGCCGATTAAAAACTACGATGAGATGAACTTCAAAGATGGAAAAGAAGGGTAACATCTTTGTTAATGACTGTAGGACTGATGAAGCACTTACCCAAACATCCAAAGTCCCAGCTGTGGGTCTGGTCTGAACCTAAACATCACATTCATCACATTTAAATGAAAGAGTAAATTCAGTAAGCTCGGGACGTAAGCACTTCACCGACTGCGGTTTAAAGGAATAACAGATAAGTTTAGTTACAGGCTGGCGACTTGTAATGTTCAGAGTGCCGCGAACATTATTGAAGAAAGAAAATGCAAGCGTCTGATGTGTACATATGGGTGTTCCTATTTATGAGATGTACAATATATTTATTTTCTACATATTAAGTATAAATCTAAATCTATATATTTATTTATTGCAAAGAGTTTATTTTGTAATGAACGTGAAGATATTTGGACTGCTACTGAAATGAGGCAAAAAAAAGAAACAAAAGATTGAAGAACTGCAACAAACATGACAATAAAATTGTCCTGTTATGGAGAACTTATTGTGAGAGACTATTTTTGCTTGGATTAAAGTGTGATGTACCAATTAAAACCAGATATATAAGATATGAGTTAGTGTTTTTTTCACTTTATTCTCAACCAGTGGCAATGACCTCGAGGTTCCAATGCATTTTTGGGCCATTTCTTTCTGTATAAATACAGAAATATAATTTTATAATTACACCAAATGCTTCTACTTTGCTCAGATTATATGTAAACAAGGGTAATGGAAAACTCCAGACCACAGCGCTATAAAAACAGGATTTAACCCCTGTTTCAGACCATGGAAACAATTTTGATATCAGACAAAGAGAATGCTCAGTGTGAAGCGGCTGGGATGAAGATCAGCTCCTCCAAGTCAGAGGCCATGGTACTCGACCGGAAAAGGGTGGCTTGTCCTCTTCAGGTTGGAGGAGAGTTCCTGCCTGAAGTGGAGGAGTTCAAGAATCTCGGGGTCTTGTTCACGAGTGAGGGAAGAATGGAGCGGGAGATCGACAGACGGTCGGTGCGGCTGCCGCAGTAAAGGGCGCTGTGCCGGTCCCTTGTGGTGAAGAGAGAGCTGAGCCGAAAAGTGAAGCTCTCGATTTACCCCGGTCGGTCTACGTTCCTACCCCTCACCTATGGCCATGAACTTTGGTCATGACCGAAAGAACAAAAATCCCGGATACAAGCGGGGAAATAGCTTTCCCCGTAGGGGGGCCGGGCACTCCCTTAGAGATAGGGTGAGGAGCTCGGCCATCCGGGAGGGGTGGGTAGGCCTGCTCCTCTCGAGAGGAGCCAGTTGGGGGGGGCTCGGGATATTTGGTGCCTCCTGGACGTCTTTCCCGGGAGGTTTCCAGGCACGTCCCCCCCGGGAGGAGGCCAGGGACGGCCCAGGAACGCTGGAGGGACTATGTCTCTCGGCTGGCCTGGGAACGCCTTGGGCTCCCCCCGGAGGAGCTGGAGGAGGTGTCTGGGGAGAGGGACGTCTGGGTGTCTCTGCTGAGTCTGCTGCCCCGCGACCCGGTCCCGGATAAGCGGAAGACGACGAGTACGAGTACAAAGAGAATGTGAGTAAAAACAAAAAGCAGTTTTCACATGATTTAATGTAAGAGAAAAAAAAGCTACCTACGCAACCTGGCCCTATGTTAAAAGTTATCCCTCTCCTTCCCAAACCTGTATGATCAAGAAATAACCTAAACTGAACCTGTCTGACAACATGAAGTACACTTACTGATCTCAAAAACCCGGCGACATTTGACGAATGTCTCCCCCTCTCTCCTGTCTGCCTACTGTAAAAAAATAAAGGCCACTAAGTGTCGAAAAAATATCTTTAAAAAAAAAAAAACAACACATCGTGCCCCACCGATCTAAAGTCACTGACACCCATCAGCAGGGAAAGGTATTTCAAAGGCGTCGGGACTTCAGCGAAACCACATTTAAACGCATTATCCACAAATAGAGAAAAGATGACACAGTGGTGAACCTACGCAGGAATGGCTGGTCTTACAAATTTACTCTTTGACACATCCAGGAGGTCACAACAAAACCGAGAACATCTACAGCACTGCAGGCCTCACTTGCCTAATTGGAGGTCAGAGTTCATGGTTCAACAACACAAAACATTTGCGAAAAGCATCTCGATGATCCCCAAGACCTTTGGGAAAATGTTTTTCTGCTGAAGGAGGACACAGAAGTGGAACATTTTTGGAAGGTGTACATCTGGACACCATACTGACTACCAGACATGGTGGTGGTGGTGTGATGGTCTGTGGCAGCATTGCTACTTCAAGACCTGGATGGCTTGCTGTAACTGATGGAAAAATGAATTTGCTCTGAAGAATGGTCAGCCATCAGTTTGAGACTATAGTCAAGCGTAATTAAACAATGACACACCAGCAAGTCTACTTCTGAATAGCTCAAAATAAATAAATAAAATAAACACAAAATCAAGGTTTTGAAGTGGTCTAGTTAAAGTCTGGACTTAAATCCAATTAAGATGCTGTGGAATAAGCAAAAGAGAGGGCTTTTACATCACTCCACAGTGAGGTAGGCTCATTAGCAGTTATCACAAACGTTTGATGGCAGTTGTTTCCACCAAGGGTATCGTAGTGCAACCAGTCAGACATGGTGGGAAGATACTTTCTGACATAGGGCCAGGTTGCCAAGGGCAGCTTTTATCTCAATAAATGAAATCATACTTTGAAAACTGCATTTTGTATTCACAGAATGTTTTACATGCAACAAAAAATCAAAAACATATCAAGAAATCCATAAGGGGGAAAATACATTTTCACACCACTATAAAGTAAGAAACGTAAAGAGAGGAATTATTATTTCTCTACAGTTATTATAACAGGTTTATGATCTAAAAATCCAAGAGTCTCTTGGTGCAACACCTGTCCCTAACCATCTATAGGTGCATGCATGAACTTATAGATTCACCTTTCCAGGCATTTCAAGACAGCATAGGAACCCTATTATCTTGCGCTACGAATGGCAGCTGGTAGTGGTGTACAAAAAGCAGAAGTACTTGAGCTAGTGACCATGAAAGACATGCATATTCCTCTTAAAAAACAAATGGTCAGTAAAAGTCTAAGATCGTGAACTAGATTGTTTCCCACAGGAGAAAACCACTACCATTCCCTGCTGGTTTGCCCTCATAAACCCCTTAACAAGTCAGAGTCCTATTATGAAGCGCTGCACACAGGCTCCTTCTGTCTCCACAAGTTCTGGTCAAGATACATCCACCGTACAAAATCAGATTCCTTATGCAACTGGATCCCAGCTTCTAATTGGCTTTACACATCAGCGTGGATTAGGCACAGTGATTGGCCGTCCACTGCAGGGGCCTCTCAGACACTGCAGAGATTTTCTTTTCTTATTCTGAATGGACAGAAGCAGCTGCCCCACTGCGCCGACAGCCAGCAGGGATGTGCCACGGACCGGAGCTGGTGGTGATCTGGGGTCGAGATAGGATGGGATCAACATTTCAACATCTGCAATAGTTGTAATGTTTCTCTTTACTGGCAGATATGAGTACACTGTAAGAGCAAGCTCTCCCAGGGGGGGGGGAGGGAATGGAAAAGTCAAAGACATGCAGGGGGAAAACCCTGGCAGACTCAGACGTGAAAACAATACCCGGCGAGGGGAAAAAAAAACACAAGAAAGATGGACATGAGGAGAGAGCGGGACAGAAAGGACTCTGAGCCTGAAGTGTGAAATAAGTGGACAGTGTGTCAGGATGTAGGGTGTGTCTAATAAAACCGGTTTAAATGCTGCAATGTATGTAAATATGTGTCTTTCACTTATTTCTACATAATTTGCTGCGGCACTTCTCGTCAATTTCTCTCTTAACCCCTCCTTAATCTGTCTTTAAAACTCTTTGCTCTGGTCGATTTAAGATTTTTGAAATGGGGAAGGAAAGGATGGCTGCTTATTCCATCTCTGAGGGAGGGCCAGTCCAAGGCATAAGCAACCTGAGCAGCTGCTCTTAATGTGACAGACCAACACAAAGTAGTGCATATTTGTAAAATGAAAGGAAATTGATACAAGGCTGATTTTTTTATAGAAATCTGAAGTGTTGAATGCATTTGTACTCTCCTCTTTATTTAAATAACTCTAAATAAAATCCTGTGTGACCAAGTGCCTTTAGACATTAAATAGAGAAGATGAGCAAACAAACAGGATCATGAAGACCAAGGGACACAGCAGACAGGTCAGGGATAAAGCTGTGCAGCAGATTAAAGCAGGGCCACGTTATAAAATTATTCCAAGATGATATGGCCGTCCACCTGAACGGACAGGCTTGGCAACAGTCTAATGGCAACACTAGAGGAGCTACAGAGATCCACAGCTCAGGTGGAGCTGAATACAGGGCGATTCTGGAAGAACACCTGTTGGAGGCTGGAGCAGGCTTTAAACTGGGGCGAATAAACAAAAAAAAAAAAAAAAGACGCAATTGGGTTTTATTATTCTTATATTCTATAAATCATGTTACAAGCAGATGACAAAGTTGGCCTCCGATCTACCAGCAAAGATAAAAATGTACTGATTTATTTTCTGGCACATTACCTTTAAAATCACTAAGACGATTGTCAACTGTGGACTGAATTATACTAAATTCAGATTCTTTAAAGCACAGTTGGCAAAGTTTCGATACCTTTGTTCTGTTTGTAAAAGTTTCAATATTAAATCTCAGTGCTTGTATGTACCAGACCCAGTTTTAAAACTACGCACAAAGTTAAACTCCAATCTAAGCAGGTCTAGATGGCAAAAAAAAGCACATTTTTGAATAAGTGTTTATCAGTGTGTGGTAATTCAAAGACAAATGTTGCAAGTTTTAAAAAATGTAGAAGAATAAATGTCATTTTCATTCACGTTTGGACTTGTTAGATAATAGAATACGATTAAAAAGGTTAACATTTTTCCATACTTGATAATGGAATTTTTCAAGATTGCTTAGGAACCCTGGAGATACTTCAAGAAAACAAACCTAAATTATGTTATACACAAACAAGATTTCTTATTGATTTTTGCACATCTCCATCCGACACTAATTGTGCATTTTAAATAAATTAAACTAAGTGAATGAAGAGAAACGACAAGTAACTCACTCAAACTGCAACGCCAACATCCCTCCAGGGCGATTTTGTAGACAGCTGTCCCGGTCTATAAGCAGGACTCCCACACATTGCTCATTGTTTTGGTCACTTTATTAAATGTTATATTAAATACTTATGAAGATTATAGCAGTTCATTAATGGCAAAACATATCGGTGTATCTGCTAACGTAAGAACATTCTTCAATAAAAGGGGCGAAGTAACTTATTCTACATTTATAAAACACAGCTTGTGCAACAGGCGTCTCTTGGTGAGAAAAGTCCACCTTCCTCTTGCTGAATGGCGACACCGGTTTAAGCTCTTAGAAGAAAGAATGTGCCAAAGTAGAATACAAGTCATCTGGGGGCCCCGCTTAGTGAAACTTCAGCGTCCAGGAGAGCATTACTCACAAAGCACCGCACAAAATCAGCCGCGTATAATAAGAATTCCAGTCGTTTGCTGATCCTGTCCAGTCCGTCCGGAAAGTGATACTTGGAAATGTCAAAGACAGGTTCAGAGCAAAGCCGGGCCCTGTGACGCCCGGCTGGAGAGGCCGTGCTTGGCGAGACCCTGCAAACCCACCCAAACCGGGCCAAATCAACAGAAGTGAAACAAAATAAACAGCAACAACACATAAATGAATGAGCAGGAACACACAGTGCTATGCTAAGCAACACGTAACAATAAGAATGTTACAAAAAAGGTCATCGGAGCCGGCAGGCAGTTCTGGACGACACAAGCATTCCATTAACAGTTTCAGCAACAACTAATGTAAACACTTAAAAGCAGAATAGAAAATATTCACAACAAATCTCAAGTTTTTACAGAGATTTTAAATTTTTTTTTAGTATATTATATAAGGCCTTATTTTTTCTCTTTTTGCCGACTTATTTTTAGTTTCTTCCTCGTCCTGAAATGAGGGGGACTTTGCAGCACCAACAGCTGTTCTAGTTCGTCAGGTAACTGATGAGGAATCGCTAATAATCAGAGCTTATTTTCTCCTGTAGTTCTGTAACCAATGGTTCTGGTCCCACTTGGATGTCGGTAGGCATTTAAAACCGTACAAAAAAAATTAGTTTAAATAACCAGGAAACCCTTTTTGAAGGGGAAAACAATACAATGCTAAAAAGCATTGGCAGTAAAACAGTTTTGTTGTCAAATACACGAAAAGTGATTCTAGAGAACTTGAATAACATAAAAGGTGCTATATACATTTCTTTTTTTCTGTGAAACATTTGAACAAACCTTTAACACAGTCATGTTTACATTATATTTACTGCCTCTCAGTGAATCACAGCACAACACTATTCAATCTGAGGCCCCAGCAGACAGCGGTCTGCTTCATCACATTTCAACTCTGAGTGGTCTCACAGAGAGTTTGCCATAGACAGCAGGGGGCGCTGCTGGGAGCCAGCGAGCGGAGGGCCCGATCTGACCTACATCCCCTGTGAGGGGCCGGGGTTCTTGCCGCCACCGCCACCGCCTTGATTGCCGCCCATGCCGTGGAGCCGCTGGTAAAGCCCGAGCAGGTTCATTTGGTTCATCCCGCCTGCCATCATGCCGTTCTGCAGGGCCAGCTGGTTCAGGTAGGTGGCCTGGTTGGCCATGGCCAGCTGCTGTTCCTGCACCTTCCTGTTGGTGATCAGCTTCTGCACGTACATCATCAGCTGGGGAAACACAGACGGAGACTTCAGTGTATGTGTCGGAAATACATGAAGATGAGAGAAGATGACATATGCCATAAACATTTCGTTTATAAATATGAATCTGAGAAGTTTATCATACATTTGCAGTCAATATCTTGCAGCAGTTACAGCTGCAGGTCTTTTGGAGCAGGTCTCTAGGAGTTTCTCACATCTAGAAAGGTAACTTCTGTGCTGGATGTTTAAGGTTGTTGTCCAGCATGCAACAGGATCGCCCTGTATTTAGCTTCCTCCTTGTTCCTATCAGCTCTGACCAGCTTCTATATGCCCACTTAAGAGAAGAATCCCCACAGCATAATGCTGCCACCAACATGCCTCATGGTGAGGTAATGCGCAGTGTTAGCTTTCCACCATGCACATCGTTTTGCATGCAGGCCAAAAACGTTCAGCTTTTTGTCTCATCTACTCAGAGCACCTACTTCCACATGTTTGCTGTATGCCCTGCAAGGCTTGTTGCTAGCTGCAAACTGGACATCTTTCTTCTTGCCTTGCTTCCTTAAAGCTCAAATTCGTGGAATATTTATCCCAGCAACATATTCTCCCACCTAAGCGTTGGATCTTTGCAGCTCCTCCAGAGTTACCGTGCCCACCATGGCTGCTTCTCTCGATTAGTACCTTCCTCCCCCAGCCAGTCAGTCAGTTTAGGTGAACAGCTGAATGGTAGGTTGTGATAAACATTTTCCATATTCAGATGATGGGCTGAACAGCTCCATGAGACACAATCCTGTTTGTTCACTCATGTTCTTGAACAAACCTTCAAGCCCTGCTGAAAACAGGTGGTCTCAAATGATAAATATATGACTTCTTAGACAAAGTGATGCCAGGCTAAAAACAAAGGCATAACCTTTTTTTCCCCCCAGATTTCTTCTCTAAATTTTTCTGGGAAAAAAAACTGTTTTACAATAATTTACACCCTTAATGTTGGTCTATCACATGAAATATAAAAAAAATACACTGTTGTTTGTGTTTGCCTGTGAACACTTTTGGAAGGCAAGGTAACTCTGAGGGTCTCTAATGATTACCAAAATATGCCTGAAAGAACAGAAAGAGTCCAACCATCAGTTTTGTTTAAAGGATCTACTTTTCAGACATAATTTTTGCCAGTTCAATTCAATCTAATTCAGTTTATTTATATAGCGCCAATTCACAACACATGTCGTCTCAAGGCACTTCACAAAACTCAGGTACATACATTCCAATTAATCCTAATCATTGAACGGCAGTCGATTCATTATTTAAATTTAAATTTTATTAAAAGTTTTTTTTGTCTAAGGAAACCCCCGCAGATTGATCCCTCAGGGCTGGCGCTTCACTCCTCCTGGATGACATTAGAGACGTGACAGTCACTGGCGTTTTACTTTGCAACAAAACCCTCATACTGAGCGCTGTAGCGCTGGGGAGGGAAAAAATCCCTTTTAACAGGGAAAAAACCTCCACGAACCAGGCTCAGTGTGAGGCGGCCATTGCCCAAAACAGATGGGGGTTTTAAAAAAGAAAAACAGAGACCCAAAGAGAACAAAAAAAAGCCGATCCAGGGGTACTTTCCATGGGAAGGAAAGGAAATGTTTTAAGGATTCTCCCTTTTGTTTTTCACCCAGAAAAAAGAAAAAAAAAAAACCTGACCAGTTTTGAAAGTTAGGTCGAAAAAGAGCACTATAAATTGTTACAGTAAAGCTCAGTCAATCGCCAGGGGCTAGGAAGAGAAAGGGTTAAACACTGAAGACAGGGCCTGTGGATATTTTAAAAGGTGACATTAAGGGGTTGCCCCAGAAGCTCGGCCCCATGCCCCTCTCCAGAAAGGGGTAAAAGTAGAAACAAGTTCAGGGGCCCGGTTAGTTTAGGAAAAGAAAAGGAGAACAAGTTAAAAGCTGAAATAAAAGCAAATAAGCAAAAATTGGAGAGTATGTGAGAAATTTTCAAGAGGGTGATGGTTCTTATTCCTCCAGCGCCTAAAACCTTAGCACATAAAACACAGCGTTTTTAGTTAGATTTTAGTTACCAGCCTTATTTTTCAACAATGTCGTTTTTAAGGCACCCCACAAATTTTCCCACTGATGGTCATTTGTTATACTAAAAACCACAAGGATTGGGGTACCTCTCTCTGTCAATGATTATAACCATTGGGAAAAAAGGGGGGGTCATACATGGGAGGATATTTTGGAGGGTGTGTTTTTCGCCTCAAAACCCTACTTGGGGGCCGTTTTAAGCTAAACCGCCCCCCCCCCTTTCTCCCTCCAAACCCGGGGGGGAGGAAAGGCCCCCCCCCCCTGATAACCCCAAGCCCAAATCCCAAAATATAACTTTATCAAAAAGAAAAATTTTTAACCTAGCCCCTTAAAAATTAAAAAGGGTGTTCCCCGCCTCACCCGGGCCCAAAAACGGGGGGTTTTTTGGGTTTCCCCCCAGGAAAAGGCCCGATAACTAAAGGACCCCCGCCCCCCCCATTCTACTTTCAGAGACCCCCTTTTAGAGGCCTAATAAATACTATAATTTAAAAGGGTTTTTTCCCCCTAACCCTTAAATTTCTATCAAATTTTAATGGTAACTATTTGGGGGCGATAAAAATTAAAAGGGTTTTTTAGGTAACTTTGTGTCTGGGACTGGGTCCCCAGCCCAAATTGCCCACCAAAACCTAAAAACTGGGTCTTTAAAAAAAATTCACATTCCGAAATTTCGCCCTTTTTCAGAAAACCCAAAATTTTTTTGATAAAGAAAATGGGGGATTTTTTAAACACTAAACCCGCACCCAGTAAACCCGCATTTAAAATTTCATTTTTTTCCAAAAGTTTTTTGATCTTAATTGAATTTATCGCCCTCCAAAAAAACAGTGGGGAAATTTTGTTAAAAAAAACCCAAAAATACAAACCAGTTTTTTTTTTGGGGGGAAATTTTTTAAACCCTTTAATTGGAAAATTTTATCCCCCCATCACGATAATTGAACCCCAAAAAATCCTTTTTTACCCATAAACCCCCAATGCCCCCCCCCTAAAGTAAAAACATTTTTTTAAACCTTTTGGGCCCTTGGGGGGGGGGCCTCTCTATTGGCTTTTTCCCTTTTCTTGGCTCCATCTCCACAGTGGCTTGGTGCCTCAGACCAAAACCCCGGGGCCCCGGCTCCCCCGTGAAACCCTTTTTTTTGGGTTTTTTTCCCTTTTCCCCTGCCCGGGGGACAAGGGTTCACTAACCATTAGAAAATTACCGCTTTCGATTAATATTCTTGTATTCAAAACGGATCCTCTGACTGGCCGAGGACTGTTTTAAAGCCTGAGGTGCAGCTTTTAAAACGTACTATTCTGGCAATGATGTCTTCCACCGACTCCCGAGCTAAGGATTTCAAAGCGTTGGTTGCTTCAATGACTTTCTGCCGTCCCTGGTTTATGAGGTCCTGGATGAAGAGCGGAAGAGAAATGAAACATTCAACTGGAAACAGGTGAGTTTTTCACATCAGCTCAGAGTGGATGTCTCAGGGTTGTGAAGCCAATCATGGAGCACGTGCATCAGTACATTTTTAAATACCAACCCAACAGTAAATGTTCCCCTTCAACAAATCTGCATTTGTATTGTGTTGTTCGGTCTCAACACCTCCAGCAATTTCAAACAAAAAGATCTTGTCCCAACATGATATCCTGAGTGTAAGGAAGTATTACAGCATTTTAGACCCACATTAAATACCAAACTGCCTTTACTGCGTGGATCTCCCCACCCTCAGTGACTGCGTATTAATAGCTGCTCCCCCAGACATGCAGCATTACGAACTGGTCGGCCGCTGCTGGACTGGTGTCACAATTAGGAGCTGGGTTGGAGCGGGGTTTGAGGAATGTGGCTGGGGGGACGGAGAGGGAGGCATATGGGGCTCATTACTTACCTCCAGCTGCTGGTTGCTCATGGTGGCCAAAGCTGCCATGTTGTAGGAGAAGTAGTTGGAGGTGCCCATGTCTGGCTGAGCGTAGGACGAAGCGTAGTTGGTCCTCATAGACAAGCCCTGAGAGATACAAGGTAGAGAAATAGGCAGGAGGAGGGATGAAGGAGGCAGTTACCAATTAGGCAGGTGTTCAGAAGAACCAGAGGCACCATGTGACCAACTGCTTTTCAAGCACTGTGGTTAACAAGGAAGGATGTAATTGTGTGTTGTTCCTTTCTCACACAGGATTCGCTCATAATCAGACCAGGGTTTCAGGTCACACTTTATTGGGTGGTTTCTGGTCTCCGTGGTGTCTGTCTGAACCCTCAGCTCCTAACTAAGGTTTTTATTAGCGCTGATCATAAGCAGGGATCAAGAGTCATCGATTAAACGCCCCTCCTGACAGTTGTTGTAGATATACTAAATTTTTTCATCTGTACCTTGTGAGACGCTCTTGCTGACCTCTCAGTAAAGTCACTAGTAGTTGCTGAATGATGTGTTCTGATTCGCATCGTTGACCATCAGCATGGAACTGTGAAGGATGGTGCAGGAGAGACAAATAACATTGTGGGAAATTTAAATATGAATCTGAATGTGTTGAGAACTACTAATGCAGTTTCCTGACTCATTTCCAAGCCCTCACCTTTATCCAGGCTTGGAAAGTGTGTGCTATTTAGCTTATTGTTAAATGACACGGATCAGAACGAGAAACAAATCCTGATCAAAATGACCTTGATGAATAGGCCACAGACTGTAAGGTGAGCTGCATACAGGCAAAGGACACTCGTTTGTTCTTTGTATCTAAAGATGAACTAAAATCATCAAAATGTGTGGTTGAGAGAGGATTACAAAAATCAGATGTCCTGTTTTTTTGGTGTCTTTTGCAACTTTTCCAAAACCCATCTGGAGACAGAAAAGGTTATAGCGTAAAATTCTGAATATTCGTTCGGTGAGAGCAACAAGTTTCCCAGTATCAGGCAGCTTCTGCTGCATTAAGAGTGTGTGTGTGTGTGTGTGTGTGTAATGACCTGAAGTAAACAGTCTTGTCTCAGTAAAGGCCAGCAGAATGCCGATGTTTGTATGTAATTGAGTCTCAGCTGCAGATGGTTTCCCCATGCCCTGTAATCTGGCCATCCGGTATGTAGTAGGGTGCATGTGTGTGTTTGAGTGTCTGTGTGTGTGTCTGTGAGAGAGGGGGGCCAACAGGGGCCTCTGGACCTGGTCAGAGACAGGTGTGCAAATCTAAACAGTACAAACCCTCCAAACAAGCCCAATCTGCACACTTTTCACTTTTAGCACGAAGCCGTTCTGGAGGTTCAGCTGAATCCCAAGATGCAAAATAGCTCATAGATTTATTAGGGGAAGGAAAAGATCTAGACTAGATTTTCAAATTAGGGCCAGATTTGTTATCATCTTTGGCTTGTGCCTTCCTGAATTTAAGATATGTTGGAGAAATAAAGGGGCTCATAGCTTCAGTTTCATTTTAAGTGCAAGATCACATTCTTGGTTTTCCCCTCTTGTTCAGAAGGTTAATCTGATATTATACATGTGGCTTTTTCTCGCCAGCACCAGCCGAACATTACACTCAAACACATTAACAGAGGTTGGGTTTCTTTACAGTTGTTGCTCTCGTAAATTCAAAACCAGAAAAAAATATGAAAGAGCCTCTGGTGAACAGCCTGTAGAGGATAAAGAGCGGCCATTTCTCTGAGCTCTGACACTTTTTCCAGGTCAAAATGCCACAGTTTTTACAACGCTTCAGATATTTGATTTGAAAATATTTACCTATCAGGGTTTTATTATCTATATGTTTAAGAGATCATAAAGCAACATGATGCTCAAGTAGGCTTCTGATTCAGCAGAGTGGTAAAGGGCTAGTACACCTTATCTTCTCTTTTTCCTGGCAGCTGGACTAGCTCACATCAGCTATTCTTTTTAATTTCTAGCCCAAAGACTCTGCAAATCTGGACTGAATTATGCTGCACTAAATACAGCTTCATTGATCACAGGATGGGATCAGGGATGCCTTTAGTCCAGGGTTTCTTCAAGAATCAGTGAGCTAAATTCACAACTTCTACTAGATCTTTAAGTCTGTAACATCATAAGGGTTCCTGACATCGGGGGTGTTAGCCAATTAAGACCCCTGCTTTCAAATCAAACCTCATCCACCACTTGTGGACAACTTCGCAATTTAATTCGATAATTGCCTGAACATGCAATAAGCACGTTTCTACAGCACAAACGGGATTCTTGAAATAATAGAAACTATTGGAAGACGCCATGAATACACAAACAATCCATTTTAAGACCTGGTGTGGAAACTCTGGACATATTTCAGACTTTAAGGCCTAAAAGTCAGATTATTAAATGTAAGAGAAACCCAATGTGTAAAAACTAGAGCTGTGTTGAGGTGAAATCACAGATTAAAAAGGGAATTCGATTGTAAATAAATCGAATTTATATTTATTTTTTGAGGCTAAAATTTGTATCTAATATGTTACAGAAGAAGAAATAAAGCGCAGAATCTAAAAGACATGGAAAATAAGGAAAGCGAATTTCATAGTTTTCCAGACTCCGTAGGAACTCTGATATGTGGATCTTTACAGTGAGAGAGATGCTGGTGATGGGAACATTAATGGTTTGACCCCAGCGTCTGGGTTTTTCTCCAGTTTGCTGAAAAGCAGAAAGTTCAGAAGCAAAAAGGTGCTTATGGACACACAGGACAAAAGAGAAAAGTGCGTTGGAAAAATTATCATTAGGGTGAATTAGAATCTAGGATTACGAGGAGGGGGAAGATTTGCCCTTGTACAACATTAGCACCTTCATGCACTTCTCCAAATATACCCAGCTAATTGCCCCACAGGAAAGGAAAGGAGAAAGATGGAGACAGAGTACAGTATGTGCAGGAGGAGATTCTAACCATCTGTCTAACTTGACTAACTTTCACACTACTTAGTAAACTTTAGAGATTTAAAAAGCTGAACCCAAAGCAAAGCCAAAACCACCAGTGAAGCAGACCTTACAGCATCATCCCATCATCTGCTTGCTGCAGGTGATGACGGGTCCAAAGATCCACAAACAAGAACAGGGCCTCAGTCCGCTCCACCTCCCACTTAATGTCAGTGTTTTCAATAACAACAGTGGAAAAAGATTATGTTCTGAAAACAGGCTTCAATGTTCTGTCCTTTTTAGACAATTTATAAGGTTCAAAAACAAAAGTCTATTTTTTTTGGGGGTTTTTGGGGCCAAGGAAAAAAAGGAAGGATGGAAGGAAAAAATTGTAGATAGGAAAGGGAAAGGCAGATGGAGGGAAAGGGTTATAGATAGGAAGGAAGGAAGGAAGGGTGGATGGATGGATGATAGGAAGGTAGGTAGGTGGGTAGGTAGGAAGGAAGGAAGGATGGAAAGTAGGTAGATAGGATGGATGGATGGAAGGTAGGTAGATAGGAAGGAAGGAAGGAAGGAAGGGTGGATGGATGGATCATAGGAAGGTAGGTAGGTAGGTAGGTAGGTAGGAAGGAAGGAAGGGGAAAAGGAAGGAAGGAAGGAAGGAAAGGGAAGGAAGGAAGGAAGGAAGGAAGGAAAAGGAAGGAAGGAAGGAAGGAAGGAAGGAAGGAAGGAAGGAAGGAAGGAAGGAAGGAAGGAAAAGGAAGGAAGGAAGGAAGGAAGGATGGAAAGTAGGTAGATAGGATGGATGGTTGGAAGGTAACAAAGCCGTAACAAATGATTGGCAAGAAACCAGAACAGAAAAAAGATGGGTGAAAACATGGATGAGGGATGGATGGGTGAGACTCTGATAATAGAAAAAGTTCTCAATACTACATTTCATTCTTTCATACTTATGCAGACCAGGAAAATACCTAAACTGAGTTTCTTCATGGCCATCCTACACTGGAAGCCTGTGAATGTACCTCCTGATGTTTTGGTTAGTGGTTTCTCCTTACTCACCTTCTTCTCTGCTTCGTACTCGGCCCACGCCGCCTTGCGATCCTCCTCACTGAGGGCCTCCTCCTCCTTGTGGTCCAGTAGGGAGTCATGCTCATGATAACACACAATCTGATCCTTATTGTTCTGCAGCATCTCCGCTAGGATGGGATCCTGCAGAGAACACAGAAGCAGGATTAGACATACGTGTCCAATGTCAGATAATCCAAAAGTGTTCATGATAAAGCAAACAATCCCAGTCACAAATTAGAGAGCAGTTTTCTGAAACTCTTGTTTCCATGCCTGCATTGTTATTGAAAACAATAGCAGAGGGAAATTAAGACAACATGGTTTAAATTACACTCTTTGCAGAACATTCACTTTTTCTTCTAACAGCTTAGCTTTACTTTAAACTGAAACAGTCAGTGTCAGGTTGGCTCATTCACCTCCTCCCCGACCGGTCAAAGGAGGCTTCAGCACCCGGTTCCTGCCCTTCTTTGTCTTACTTTGAGCAGTGAACGTGTGAATTTGGTTTAAAAAACAAAAACCATGAACGCTAACGGCTTTAAAGAAAACTGGAACATCAACCAATGAAATTAAGCAGTGATTGCAAACCTGTGATGAATAAATTTAAAATAAACCCCAGACTAGACAGAGTGAAACCGGATCCACCAAAGGGAGGGGGGGTGGTCGGCAGGAAAACTCTCTCTTTTAGGGCTTCGTGCAGAGCTTCTCACCCGCACACACTGCAACTCCTCTTAGCCTTAGATCCTGAGCCCACTGGTGCTCCGCAGTGACATGTGTTTATGGTTCCTGGCCATCACGCTCAATCAGGACAAAACCTGGCCACCCTTAAACAACCAAACATTTCCAAGCAGCACACAGCGAGGGATTCCACTGCGGCTTTACCCTCTAATTAGGACATAAAAGCACAGAGGGCTCTGATGGTCCGATTACGATAACAGGCACGATTTGTTTTACCAAAAAAAAGGAGAGAAGGTCAAAGCAAATACAAAGTCAACGCCACCAGCAGGGCTAATGATGGAACATGGACGGTGTTTTGAATGACGAACAGGTCGCGTAAATCCCATTTTACCCCCTTGATAATTAGGCCGACAACCTACATGCAATACAAAAGTGAGGCATGTTTGCAACCACAACCTTCAAAGGATTTTATTGGGAGTTTAGATGATAGACCAACACAGCGTTGTGCCAAATAAATTTTAAATAAAAACTGAAATGTGTGGCAGGCTGAATCCGTATGCAGGTTTATTGAGTTGATACTTTGTAAAACCACCCATGGCTGCGATTACAGGAACAAGTCTTTTGGGCTAGGTCTCTACCAGCTTTGCACATCTAGACACAAGAGAACATTTTACCCATTCTTCTTTGAAAAATAGCTCAAGCTCAGTCAGATTTGATTGAGAGTTTCTAAACGTTAACTTCCAAGCTCATTTGGGACATTCTAACACATAATTATGCTTTGATCTAAGCCATTCGGTTGAAGCTCTAGGTGTCAGTTTTCGGTTTCTAGAAGGAGAACCTCCAACAGGATTTCTTCTAGTAAGGTTCTTTAGTAAGCATCCCCACAGCATCATGCAGCCACCATCGTGTTTCAAAGTCGGAGCTCCTTCTTCCACATGTTCGCTGTGTCCCCCACATGGCTCGTAGCAAATTTCAACAATGTCAGGTTTATGTGCAAACCATCTGAGACAGGTAATCTCTGTAGCTCATCCAGAGTTAACATCAGGCTCTCTAAATAACGCTCTCCTTGTCCAACCTGTCAGTTTAGGTGGCTGCCATTGCTTTCTAGGTTTGTGGTTTGCACCATACTGTTTCAGCTTTCAGATGATACCTGAGCAGAGCTCTGTGAGATGTGCAAAGCCCGGGATGTTTTATAACCTAAACCTGTTCTAAACGTCTCCTCAGGGTTCTCACTGACCTGTCTGCTAGGCTCCTTGGTCCTGATGATACTGGTTGTTCACTAATCTTTTCTAAGAAACCTCTGGCTTCACAGAACAGCCGGATGTAGACATGGACAAAATCACACAATGTCTGAAGATAATTCGTTGCACTAGATTTTAATCAAGTTGTATTTATTGGTGTAGTACTTTGACCATGGGAAATCAGACAGGAAAGACATAGCAAGTACTTCATATCACTAAAAGAATACGTTCCTACATTATCTATTCAACAAGAAAGCTCCCATCTAAACTCTGCAATCTGTTCAGTGCGTAGAAAGTGTTTTCATCTAAAAGGCATGAAAGAGACGAGTTTCTGACAGTTGACGGGTTAATGGGTCAGTGGAGCTGCAGGTTAAATGACAGTACAGACGCTCGTGCTGGTAAACAGTGCATTCTGGGATACCCAAGTAATCTCCACCAGCTCCGGGGTGGTCCGGTCCATCTTCTATCATGGAGTGCTCTGTGTGTGTGTCCAGAGGCTAATGATGTAGGTAACCTGACCTACACTATTGTCATCCTCATGAACGTGCACAGTGAAGCCTATCAATCTGCTGCAGAGAGAAGAGACAGTGGGTGGGCAGATCCATAGAGAGAGGGCGCCAAGTCAACTCTGGTTTGTTTCTCCTGCTTTAACAACAATGTGTAAAAATAAAAACATTGGGCATCAAAATACACTGCTCAAAAAAATAAAGGGAACACTCAAATAACACATCCTAGATCTGAATGAATGAAATATTCTCATTGAACACTTTGTTCTGTACAAAGTTGAATGTGCTGACAACAAAATCACACAAAAATCATCAAAGGAAAACAAAATTTATTAACCAATGGAGGCCTGGATTTGGAGTCACACAAAAAATTAAAGTGGGAAAAAACCACTACAGGCTGATCCAACTTTGATGTAATGTTCTTAAAACAAGTCAAAATGAGGCTCAGTATTTGTGTGGCCTCCACGTACCTGTATGACCTCCTTACAATGCCTGGGCATGCTCCTGATGAGACGGTGGATGGTCTCCTGAGGGATCTCCTCCCAGACCTGGACTAAAGCATCCCCCCACTCCGGACAGTCTGTGGTGCAACGTGACGTTGGTGGATGGAGCGAGACATGATGTCCCAGATGTGCTCAATCGGATTCAGGTCTGGGGGAAAGGGGGGCCAGTCCATAGCTTCAATGTCTTCATCTTGCAGGAACTGCTGACCACTCCCGGGCCCCTGAGGTTACCACTGTCCGCATTACGAGGAACCCCAGGGCCAACCGCACCAGCATTTGGTCTCAAAGGGGTCTGAGGATCTCATCTCTGTACCTAATGGCAGTCAGGCTACCTCTGGCGAGCACAGGGGGGCCATGCGGCCCTCCAAAGAAATGTCACCCCACACCATTACTGACCCCCTGCCCCAACGGTCATGCTGAAAGGGATGTTGCAGGCAGCAGATCGCTCTCCACGGTGTCTCCAGACTCTCACGTCTGTCACATGTGCTCAGTGGGAAACCTGCTTTCATCTGTGAAGAGCACAGGCCCAGTGCCCAATCCTGGTGTTCTCTGGCAAATGCCAAGCATCCTGCACAATGTTGGGGGCTGTGAGCACAACCCCCCTTTTTTGGGATGTCGGGCCCCTCATACCTCCCCCAGGGTCGGGTTTTAACCGTTTTGTGCAGACACATGCACATTTTGGGCCCCTTGGAGGTCATTTTGCAGGGCTCTGGCAGTGCTCCCCCTGTTCCCTTTTTGCAAAAAAGGCGGAGGTAGCGGCCCCTGCTGCTGGGTTTTGTTGCCCTCCTACAGCCTCCTCCACGTCTCCTGGTGTACTGGCCTGTCTCCTGGAAAGCGCCTCCAGGCTCTGGACACTACGCTGACAGACACAGCAAACCTTCTTGCCACAGCTCGTATTGATGTGCCATCCTGGATGAACTGCACTACCTGAGCCACTTGTGTGGGTTGTAGAGTCCGTCTCATGCTACCAGGAGTGTGAAAGCACCACCAACATTCAAAAGTGACCAAAACATCTGCCAGAAAGCATAGGTACTGAGAAGTGGTCTGTGGTCCCCACCTGCAGAACCACTCCTTTATTGAGTGTGTCTTGGTAATCGCCAAAGATTTCCCCCTGTTGTCTATTACATTTTTACAACAACATGTGAAATTGATTGTCAATCAGTGTTGCTTCCTAAGTGGACAGTTTGATTTCATAGAAGTTTGATTTACTTGGAGTTATATTGTGTTGTTTAAGTGTTCCCTTTATTTTTTTGAGCAGTGTACAATGGCTCTAATGGAGTGATGGCGCTCATGGACTTAAATTTGAAAGATCATCTAATCTTATTTATTTTGTAAATTCTTAAACTTTAGACCAGTTTTAGAGTTTGAAACAATAAATAACCAAGACTATTAACCAGCAAGCCATGCAGCCGGGTATCAACAAGCCAATTTTTGTGTGTATGGTTTGCAAAACTGTACAGCGGGTTGTAAACATTATTTAGTTCATGAAAAAAAAAAAAATTAAATTACCACAAAAATGTTATATTACCAGGAAGGAAATGCACGGTTTCCATTATTTACCGCCAGGTAAATTGAGTTCCGCCACTTGTATAAATAATTTCTATTGGTTCACTCAACAAGACGGCAAGTTTGTGCATTTGTTTGGTAAGCTTCAATTTAAAATCCCTTCACTGATCTACAAAGATGTGATCCCAGTTATTCTACCAATTAAATGACACTGAGTGAAAGGTTACAAAGCAAGACCATTTGCAAATACTTTAAAAATACTAACATGGTTTATGTGAATGTGAAGGACTTTTTGTTTCTAAACTGGTAAAAAATACCCAGTTGCCCTTGCACAAATCTAAAAACCTGGGCGTCGTGTAGGCTTTTCAGACTGGCACGGGTATCTGAACAGAACGTAGGTCCCTCTTTCCTGGAAATTCAGAACGTAATAAAAAAATAAAAAAAAAAATTTTTCCCCCCCCCAAAAACCCCAAAAAGGGCTTTGGGGTTTTTTTTCCCCCCCCCCCCCAAAATTTTTTTAAAAAAAAAAAAATTTTTTTTTTTTTTTTACAAAATTTTTTTAATTTTTGGGGGAATTTTTTTTTAAAAATTTTTTTTTTTTTTTGGGGTTTTTTTTTTTTTTTTTTTTGGGGTTTTTGGGGGGGGGGGGGGGGGGGGAAATTAAAAAAAATTTTTTTTTTTTTTTGGTTTTTTTTTTTTTTAAAAAAATTTTAAAAAAAAAAACCAAAGGGTTTTTGGGGCCCCGGGGGTTTTAAAACCCCTTTTTTTTTTTGGGGGGGGGGGGGGCCCTTTTTGGGGGAAAAAAAAAAAAAAAAAAATTTTTCCCGGGAAAAATTCCGGGGCCCTTTAACCCCGGTTTTGGGCCCCCCCGGGGGTTTTTTTAAAAGGGGGTTTTTAAAAAAAAATTTTTTTTTTTTTTAAAAAATTTGGGGGTTTTTTTTTAAAAATTTTTCCCCTTTTAAAAAAAAAAATTTAAATTTTAAAAAAAGGGGGGTTTTTTAAAAATTCTCCCCCCCTTTTTTTGGGGGGGTTTCCCAAAATTTTAAAAAAATAATTTTTTCCCCAAAAAAAATTTTTTTGGTTTTTGGGGGAAATTTTAAAAAACCCCCCCAAAAAAAAAAGGAATTTTTTTAAAAAATTTAAAAAAAAAAAAAAACCCCCTTTTTAAAAAAAATTTAAAAAAATTTTTTTTTTAAAAAAAATTTTTTTTTTAAAAAAAAAGGAAAAAAAAAAGGCCCCTTTTTTTAAAATTTTTTTTAAAACCCCCCAAAAAACCCTTTTTTAAAAAAGGGAAAATTTTTAAAAAAAATTTTTCCAAAATTTTAAAAAAATTTTGGGAAAAAAAAAAAGGGGGGGGGGAAAAAAATAAAACTTTTTTTTTCCCCAAATTTTTAAAGGAAAGGAAAAAAATTTTTTTTTTTTTAAAAAAATTTTGGGGAAGGGGGCCCCCGGGGGGAAAGGGGGGAAACCCCCTTTTTTAGGGGAAAAACCCCCTTTTTTGGGGGGGGGGAAAAAAAAAAAAAAAATTTAAAAAGGGGGGGAAAAAAAGGGGGAAAAAAAAAAAAAGGGGGAAAAAAAAAAAAGGGGGGGAAAAAAAAAAAGGGGGGGGGGGGAAAAAAAAAAAGGGGGAAAAGAAAAAAAGGGAAAAAAAAGGGGGGCCGGGGGGAAAAAAAAAAAGGGGGGGGGAAAAAAAAAAAAAGGGGGGAAAAAAAAAAAAAGGGGGAAAAAAAAAAAGGGGGAAAAAAAGGGGGGGGGGGGGGGAAAGGGGGAAAAAGGGTTTTTTAAAAAAAGGGGGAAAAAAGGGGGGGGGGGGGGGGGGGGGGAAAAAAAAAAGGGGGGAAAAAAGGGGGGGGGAAAAAACCCAAAAAAAGGGGGGGGGAAAAAGGGGGGGGGAAAAAAAAGGGAAAAAAAAAGGGGAAAAAAAAAAAAGGGGGGGGGGGGGGGCCCCCAAAAAAAAAAAAAAAAAGAGGGAAAAAAAAAAAAAAAAAAAAAAAAGGGGAAAAAAAAGGGGGAAAAAGGGGGGAAAAAGGAAAAAAAGGGGGGGGGTTTTAAAAAAAAAAAAGGGGGGGGAAAAAAAGGGGGGAAAAAAAAAAAAAGGGGGAAAAAAAAATTTAAAAAAAAGGGGGGAAAAAAAAAAAAAAAAAAAAGGGGGGGGGGGAAAAAAAAAAAAACCCGGGAAAAAAAAAAAAAGGGAAAAAAAGGGGGGGAAAAAAAAAAAGGGGGGGAAAAACCCGGGGGGAAAAAAAAAAAAAAAAAAAAAAAAGGGGAAAAAAAAGGGGGGGGAAAAAAAAAAATTTTGGGGGGGGAAAAAGGGGGGGGGGGGTTTTTTTTTAAAAAAGGGGGGGGGAGGAAAAAAGGGGGGGGGGGAAAAGGGGGGGGAAAAAAAAAAAAGAAAAAAGGGGGGGGGGGAAAAAAAAAAAAAGGGGGGGGGAAAAACCCGGAAAAAAAAAAAGGGGGGGGGGGGGGGAAAAAGAAAAAAAAAAAAAAAAAAAAAGGGGGGGAAAAAAAGGGGGGGTTTTTTTTTTTTAAAAAGGGGGGGAAAAAAGGGGGAAAAGGGGGAAAAAAAGGGGGGGCCCGGGGGGGGAAAGGGGAAAAAAAAAAAAAAAGGGGGGGGGGGAAAGGGGGGGGAAAAAAAAAAATTTAAAAAAAAAAAAAAGAAAAATTTTGGGGGGGAAAAAAAAAAAAAAGGGGAAAAAAAAAAAAAAAAAGGGGAAAAAAATTTTTTTTTAAGCCCTTTTAAAAAAAAATTTCCCCCCCCCCCCCCCAAAAAAAAAAAAAAAAAAAAAACCCCCCCTTTTCCCCTTTTTTTTTTTTTTTTTTTTTAAAAAAAAAATTTTCCCCCCCCCCTTTTCCCCCCCCCCCCAAAAAAAACCCCCCCAAAAACTTTAAAAAAAAGGCTTTTTTTTTTTAAAAACCAAAACCCTTTTTTTTTTTTCCCCGGGGGGGGTCTAAAAATTTTTTTTCTAAAATTTAAAATTTTTAAAAAAAAACCCGGTCAAAACCCCAAAAAAATTTTAAAAATTTTTTTTTTTTAAAAATTTTGGGGCCCCCCCCCCCTTTTTTTTTTTTTAAAAAGGGAAAAAAAAAAACCCCAAAAAAAAAAAAAGGGTTTAAAAAAAAAAAAAATTTTTTTTGAAAAAATTAAAAAAAAAAAAGGGGAGGGGAAAAAAAAAATTGGAAAAAAAACCCTTTTTTTTGGGGGGTTTTTTTAAAAAAAAAAAAAAAAATTTTAAAAAAAAGGGGGGGGGGGGGGAAAAAAAAAAGGGAAAAAAGCCCGGGGTTTTTTAAAAAAAGGGGGGGGGCCCCCCTAAAAAAAAAAGGGGGGAAAAAAAAAAAAGGAAAAAACCCGGGGGGGCCCCCAAAAAAAAATAAAAAAGGGGGGGGGGGGAAAAAAAAAAAAAAAAAAACCCCCCCTTTGGGCCAAAAAAATTAAAAAAATTTTCCAAAAAAAAAAATTGGGGGCCCCGGGGGGGGTTTTTTTTTTGGGGGGGGGGGGGGTTTTTTTAAAAAAACCCCAAAAAAAAAATTAAAAAAAATTTCCCAAAAACCAAAAAAACCCGGGGAAAAAAAAAATTTTTTTTGGGAAAGGGGGGTTTTTAGGTTTTTAAACCCCCCGGAAAAAAGGGTTTTTTTGGGGGAAAAAAAAAAGGGGGAAAAAAAAAAAGAAAAATTAAATTTTTTGGGGGGGGGGGGGGTTTTTTTCCCAAAAACCCCCCCCTTTCCCCCCCCCAAAAAATTTTTTTTTTTGGGGGCCTTTTTAAAAAAAAATTTTTTTTTTTTCCCCCCAAAAAATTTTTTTCGGGCCCCCCCCAAAAACCCCTTTCCCCAAAAAAAAAACGCCAAAAAAACCCCCCCCCTTTTTTTTCCCCCCCCCGTTTTTGGGGCCCGGGGTTTTTCCCCCAAAATTTTTGGGTTTTTGAAGCAATAAAAGAAAGGTTAAAACCAAAGGGTGGGGGGGGGAAATTCCCAAAAGGGGGGGATTAAAAAAATTTTCCTTTTTTAAAAAAGGGGGTTTTTTTTTTTTTTAATTTTTAAAACCCCAAAAAAAATTTGGGGGGAAAAACCCCTTATTCATTTGGGGGGGGGAAAAGGGGGGGGGCCCCCCCCTTTTAAAAAAAAAAAAAACCTTTTTTTTGGAGCCACACCAGTGTCTCCAGACTTCCCAAGAGACCAGAAAACTGCAAATGAGCCAACAACACCTCTTGGTTTTTCTCGCCTGTAACAGCTCTGGTTTTTGCTCCTGCTGTCATTAGTGCTCTCTCTCCACCTGCAACACGGCAAGATCAGGCATGTTTTTTTGAGAGGTGGCAAAAAGCATTCTGGGATATATAAGAAATAGTTTTACCTAGAAGAATTGGACTGGGTTAGCTATGGGTGAGCTTGTCTAAAACTAATTCACAATAATGCCATCACAAAATACCTCCCATGATCCACTGATCAATTATACATTGCTGAAAGGATTTTTTTCTTTACGGCCACAGTCACTTCCTACCTATAATGAGCCAAACATGGTGTGGTTTATTGCTCCAGTCTGCACTACTGTTCAACTTCAGCTTGCCCACAGCCTTTAAGTGTTCCTGTCACAGCCTAATGACCACTGCAGCCATTACCTGCTGAGAGCAAGGACACATTCACACGCTTCAAGCCGCCTGACAGCATACAATGCAGCAAAATCTGCAGAGGCTGGGAGATCATCCAAAGACCACCTCCTGTACCCTCTCACTGTGCATGTGGCTGCAAGTCAGATGAGAAACGACAAGTATGACGAACACAAAGGGGGGGGGGGGGGGTACAATCTCAGAGAGGGTGGGTAGGGATTCACGTCTGTGCAACAAGTACCTTCTTTGTCATTAAGGGGAAGTGCGCTTGCTTCCTTTGTCTCCAATTAGATTTTCTGAACAGCACAGAGACATGTTTAAGAGGGGGTTTAAAATAATGACCCTTCATCATGCAGGGAAGGCCAGAGGCGAAGGCAGATAATGTTCAAAGTGAGCGCTGTAAAGTGCAAAGTCATAACAACAGATGCTCTTAAAGATGGCGGGAAAACGATGCCGTGGGGTACCGGTGGAGAGACATGCAACATGAGTAAAGAGGAGGAGGTGGAAGGAAGTGGGATAACAGGTGCTGAAATAACCACGGCAGACAAGGAACGTACACCATGGGGAAATATTAACCTTTAAAGAGTTTTTTCACCTGAATACTGGCGGCACAAAGGCAATAGATCAGGCAAAAAAGAGGTTTTGCATTTGTGGTCTGTGTGGTGGGATTGTTAAAGAAATCAGTACTTTCCATGAAACAACTGCACTTCCTCTGTGTGAAAAGTTGAGTGCCGAACTGTTTTCTCCTTCTGACTCATCTTCACATCATCCCAGATGGCAAATTCTTTCCATTGTACTGCAGTCCTGCTGCCACAGTACAGTTACCCCGCTGGCAACAACGGGTCAGTCTGTTAAAAAAAGACTCATCAGCCTCTCTGAGTTCAATACACCGACATAAATGTCAACGTGCTCATTAAAGACTGTAGACCTCCAACATGCAGCAGTTTAATGACCTCTTCTTGCCTATTATCACTTGTGTGAACACATCTGCATCCCAGAATTATAAATATTATGCTTAAATGCAGTAGCATGTGTGGCATTTTATGCATCTTAATACATTCACAGCCTCTGCAGAGTTCCAGTTGGTGCAAAAGGTTATGTTGAGCTGCTAGAATGAGACGAGGCTTTTAACTAAAAATCTATGGGTTCATGAACAACTACAAGACTAAAAAACAAGGTGTGTCGATGTCAATTTTATTTATATAGCACATTTAACAACAGTGTGTCACATGAAGGTAAATACAAACTAAATAACTACAGAAGACGGACATAAAACCAACATATACAATAAAAACAGAATAAAAAGCTAAAATATAGAATCATCACAAGCCAACTGCTCTGATGGACTCAAACTGAACTCTGGCTAGAAGATCTCAGTGCTCTTCTTGGGTTATAAAGGGTAAGAACGGTTAAATAATTGGGTGCCAAGCCATTTAAAATTTTAAAAGTGAGGAAAAGAATCTCAGGCAGCCAGTGTAAATCGGCTAAAACTGGAGAGATGTGGTCATGGCTTCTGGTACCTGTTAGCAGCCGTGCAGCAGCGTTCTGGACTACCTGCATACGATGGAGTGAAGGTTTCTCTAGTCCAAAGCATAAGGAGTGGCAGTAGTCTAATTTAGCCGTAATGAAGGCGTGGACAGGAGTTTTGAGGTCTTTAGAAGGAGACTTGGCTTTGGCGATTTGATGTAATTAGTAAAAACAGGTCTTGACAACTGTGGACACCTGCTTCTCAAATTTTAAAGAACTGTCTAAAAACACTCGATTCCTGACAGAGGCCAAAAATATGTGCAGAACCTTCATAATACAACGATTACGAAAAACCACAGCAGGCCTCTTTATCGTCTCTATACCTCTGCTACTTCTATTACATTTAATAGACTAATATTACATATTAGTTACAGGTTGTGGAGGTGACAGCTCCAGGAGGGAAACCCACACACTCCTCTTCTTTCAACCCTCTCAAGGTCATTCTAGGCATTCTCGGGCCAAAAGGGGAATATAGTCCCTCCAGCAAGTTCTAGATCAGCCCTGGGCTCAGAAAACTTCTAAAAAGAGGTGCTCAGGAAGCATCTTGGATACATCCCTCATCTCTAAGGAGGAGCCACCGTACATCAGAAGCTTATTTCAGTCCCTTGTATCCAGGATCTTGTTCCCTTTAGTAGTGATTCAAACCCATTGGTGACAGTCAGAATGTAGACATACCTGTAAATCTCTTTCTTCCCCATCCCCCAAACCCGTCTATCTGCTTCATGCCACATTCTACCATCACTGATAAACAAAACAACTTCTCATCTAGAATAGACTGACCCTCTGCAAAAAGTACCCACCCATCAGCAACTTTAAAGAACAAATAGCCAAAACACCCAAGTATCACTTTAAAAAAAACAACAACAAATTAACAGAAACCAGCTGTTGAAAACTGAACTGAAGACTTGTGGCAATTATGGGTAAAAAGCTCCAGTGATTGTTAATCACTAACAAGTTGTTATTCAAAAGCTAAAAATAAGGATTTATGCTTCCTGCGTCTGTGAATGTTCTGCATGCATTAGTGTGCGTTACACGAGGCCTGATGGCGGCTGGCGAGGCTGCAGTAGACCCTCTGCTGTTACAACTCTACCTTCATGGATACATGTACAACTGAGAAGCAGCACGTAAACCGTTATGGATGAGATGACACCTTGGTGGAGAGCTTTGGATGTGGAACCTAGGAGCAACATTTTAGCTTAAAATATGAAACTGGCCTATTTAGATGAAAAAACAACTATAACAGACGGCCACCTAAACTAATGTGAAGACAGCCGACATGTGAAGGTCTGGTTCCTCCGGAGATGAGGCAAAAGGCCACAGCAAAAATCTTTTTAGCATCTAAATGAAAAACAAATTTCCTGTAAAAACTGAAAGGCTGTTTCACAGTCCATTTAAAAAAAGCCAGCAGGCTGGATTTAGAGTGTTTCTTTTATCCGTTCTGTTTACAGATTTCAGAGGTAAAACCACTTCAGAAAAAGACCTGAATAAACCAGAGACTGCAGGGGGAACGGGTGGAAATAGATGGGAGCCGCTCAAGGATCAACAGAAGGTAAAGACCTCAAGGAATGAATAAAAAGGAGGAAAAAAAAGACGGAGAGAGGACTGCAAGTTTATAGGAGGGAAGCAGCCGTGTTGCAATGAGAAGACTATTTAGTAAATAACAGTAAACACACAGCTCTATGCAGCTGTGCAGGCCTGAATGGCCCATGTAAGGTTTGTGTGTTCCTATTAAACCACAGGAGGTCCAAATGGTGACACAGCACCTGCGTTACAATGAGACGAGGCGAGCGCAGGGGTATGAAAGGAAACCAAAAAGAGGAGAAATCTCCCTGAAAGGTTGATTACGACACAAGCTGGCAGAGTTTAAATCACAGTTTTCAACTTCAAGCGAGGGAACATGCCACAAAAAAAAAAAAAAAAAAAAAAAGTTGGGAGTTAAGTCCTTCGTGTTCTCAAGGTTTAAAAAAAAAAAAACAAGAGAAACTTAAATGCAATTATTTTGGTCCAGTCAGAAGGAAAACATTAGGTCTGAGCTGATTAATATAAGATGCCTGGCTTACCTTTGGGAGCATCGGAGTAGCTCTCTTGCTCTTCTTCTCAGAAGGATCATCCAGCATGTCCGGTTCAAAGGTGTAGAGCTCGGCCAGCTCGTTCATCGTGAAGTGTCTCTCAATCTGCTGCTGATCCACAACCCGGTATGACAGAGACTGCTTGGTTACCTGCCGCTCATAAATTTTCTCCTCCATTGTACCCTGAAAGAGAAGAATAAAAACAGGAAACATGGCTATATCAGAGAGGAAGGAATTATACATTTGCATTAACGAGAAGGCTACTATTGTTTTGTATCCCTATATTAGTGACAATCTTGAAAATATCAATTTTTTGCAAACCTGATCCGTTCCTAATCTAAACGACCTGGGAAATGAAATTTACTGAACAACTAAAGACGCTAGAAAACCCGGTTTTAGACCAAGAGAACACTAAGATGGAAAACCCATGACAAAGTTACAGCACTGCGCAAAAGCTTTAAACAACCTGTAACTTCTTTATAATACATCATTAAGCAGTCAGACTTTCTTGTAATGTTCTAAAGCGGTTCTGAGGGGTCTTTTAGTGTTATATAATTTGTGGATTCTTTTCTCCCATTTTGCCGTCCATACACCATGTGAGCATAACGTAGACATAGAAGAAAAGACTTATTATCGGAACAAAACCAGCTCACCTCGGCAAGGAACCTGTAGACATAAACAGGCTTGACCTGGCCAAAACGATACACCCTGAAGATACTCTGGATGTCGTACGAGGGGTTCCAGGAGGCGTCAAAGATGATCACCCTGTTGGCGGCTACCAGGTTGATGCCGAGCGAACCGGCTCGCGTTGATATAAGAAACAAGCGTCCCCTGGGTGGGACAAAGGCAGAACGAATATTACAGCAACAAGTCATTTTGTGTTTTAGTGTTTCTTAAAGAACAAAAAGGCCACTCCACCTCGTGTTACTGGTGTCGTTAAAGTCCTCGGCCCACTTCTTCCTGGTGGGAGCATTGGTGGAGCCATCTAGGCGGTAATAGTCGATGTTCCTGAACCATTTCCCTTCACCTTCACAAGCAAATATTCGATTAGAAATTAAATCTCCCTTTTTCACCAAGCACCATCGAAAACCGCAATCAACTTGTCGAATTAAAAAGAAAAAAATAAAAGAAAAAAAGATTAGGGATAATCAGAGCAGAGAAATGGCCATGTTGGTTTAAATGCTTGGTCTCGAAGATGGCCGACTCCCCCCACCAGCCATAATAACCAGCACTTAAGCATGTTTTCAATTACGCCACTCTGATCTTTTCATTACGACTTACAAACCCTTGAGCAAACATTTTTTTTTGCAAAATAAAAAGTCAAGCTCTAATCATTTTGAAAATGAAAGCAAAAACAGCTGGTGAAGTTTAATTAGAAACACGACCTTAAAACAACAACAGCAGCAGCAGCAACATGCATGTGTGCGTCTGTGCTGGCTTAAGGGTAATAAGCATATCAATACGCAGCAGAACACAAGCCGCAATCCTTCAGCTTCCTCTGAAGTTCGCTTTATTTCTGCATGTCCAACACAGTTTTAAACCGTAACGGGCAGAAATGTGGTTGAGTCAGGAGCAGCTCATTAGCAGAAACGTTGCTTTTAAACCTCAGGCTTATAGAAGAAGCAGCCATAAACAAACATAATATCAGTTAATGAAGCTCAACAGAAATAACAAGGAGAGTATTTTGAAGCTACCTTTGTATGGAGAAGGTTTTTGATCTTCCTCAGCTCTGCAGGAAAGTTCTAGGAAATCTTCAATCAGGTCAAGAGAGATGAGAGACTGACTGAACACCAACCTGAGGACAAAAAGGCACTTCAATGTACATTTAAAAATACCTAAAAGCACTGGGAATGAATAAAGCCATGCCTTTTAAGCTCCACATAGCACAAACATCCTTACACTTTATCTTCTACTTCCTCAGCCATGCGCAGGATCTCGAAGAGAAGACTTATCTTTCCTGAGTGCTCCAGGATTTCGGCGTCGGCCTCCGTGACGAACTCCTTGTACCAGTCGGCAGAGCAGGGACTCCCTGGCGCAGAGCCGGCAGCCCGGGCTGGTTGGGGCAGAAACACAGATCATGGTTCGGGTGCATCTTCACGCACCAGATGTCTCGAGAGAATTCGGACATTAACATCTTTATCTTCATTGGAGGTGCAGGTATAAACTGCAGCTCAATGGACGTCGAAGCAGATGAAATCTCACTCTATTCAACAACTGATAGAACTATCTGGGGAGGAAGTGCATTCCTGAAAGACAACTAACTACAAGGTTTAACCTAATATTTGGTTTATATATTCTGTTTTTTTTATGAAGTGTGCGTAACACTTTCTGGCAAATGATTAAAAAAGGGATGGTGGGCATCTTCGATGTTAACTATAGACAAGGTCACGCTCTCTGCACCTCGATAAGGAAGCACTGGGGAAAGATTTCGCCACGATATCTCAAGATCTCGTGCCAAAAGACCTCGTTACCTTCCAGGTCTAACAAACAGCACAAACAAGAAGAAACATACTTTCTTCAACAGGGTCGGGCTGGCTTCGACCTTCTCCGTTTCTGCCGCGAGAGCTGCTGTTCCACTCCTTGATGACCTCCACATCGTCACTGTCCGAGTCGTCAGAGTTCTTCTTCTTCCCTTTTCCTGGCTTCTTTTTTCTATTGGAGACGCAGAGCGGCGGAAGAGACAAAGTCAGGCGGAATCACTGATCCAAGACACAAATCCAGCTAACAGAGGTCAAAACTGCTTGCCATCACGGAAAAAAGAAAGTACACCTTTTCTTATCTAGGGGTAAAAGACTGTAACATTAAGTGCTCAAAAACACACAATGAGTTCAATCAAGTATTCAATAAATGAATATAAAACGGCAATAGAAAAAACACTTTGGAGGAAACTACGTACACCCCGTCAGCTCCCACAGGATTTAAAGTGGAAAGTAGGAGCCTGGTACCAAGTGTTCAAACCAAGAAGGGTGATGTAGACCTAAAGGTTTACCACAATATTGTGTTTCATTTATAGCCATGATGATAAAAGTGACGATAAAATGTATTAGAAATTATTGAATACAGTCAGAGCCCCACAAACTCAAAAAAAAAAAACATTAACAGGTTTCTTTAGTACGCCTGTTACATTAATGCTACCGTACTGCTGATTTATTGATTCTCTGACAGAAAGAAAATATTTACACCACAAATCCAACAATCCCAGCCCCCCTGCCCCCTGTTTGTGGGGTTAACAAACATTAGCTGAAAGTTGGTTATCAGGATAAATCACTATTCTCATCATGATAATTTACTTCTTCTCCATAGTGAAAGACGGTGTCATAAACGTCCATCCATGGTAACCCTCCCAGCCAATTCAAGCTAAATCTCAGGCCTTCAGTTAGCATGTTAAAGGCTGCAGGTTCTGACAGAGTTAAAGCTCCCTCTCTCTAAACAGAATCTGGCAGCACGACTCAGGTTCAGAAGACCACGACCCCTGGGACAATGAGACAGATGAGGCCGAAATAGAGCGCTTTCACAAGAAGGTGACGCAACATATCCTAAAAGCTTTGCACCACCTGTGAAGCACGGTGGTGAAGTTGTGATTATATGGGCTTGTTTTGAGTCAAGCATGAATTTCTCTGTATTTCAAGGTATTCCTGAGTAAAATGTAAGGAACATCTGTCCAACGCTTAAAGCTGGGCCAGAACTTGGTCATAAAACAGAACAATGACCCCAAACACAGCAGCACGTTGACAAACGGAAAGAGTGCTGTGCAACAAGAGGCTGCTAAGAGCAATGAACTGAAGTGGAAGGCAGGGCGAAAGGTTCCTCTACAACCAGGTGAGATAAAAATCATACAGAAAACTGCTCTTCAAACATGGCAGACATTTTTCCACCATGACTGCATAGAAAAAGAAAAGGGAGTGTGACTTTACTTTTTGCTCTTCTCGTCTTCTGAGGTCAGACTCATGGAGGATTCTTCTGTTTCTGAAGCAATGAATTCATCCATACTGTCCTCATCAAAGAAACCCTGCACCGAAAACAGATTTGTGTAAAACTTTCGTATGCGCTGATGTACGGCTTTTCATGAGTGGCAGACATCATCTATCAGAGCAACACCCTGCAGCAGAAGCAGTGCGAGCCGTCAGCAAGACATTTTTCTACAGCTTCTCCATAATGCATGTGTCATTTGTACCCGTTTATTCCCAGTTTTGTATTATGAAAAAATGTTATGTTCCTCTTTTCCCAGCTGTACCCTATTTTCTTTACTGATGTAGTCCAGCTGAAGGCACCAGGGATGGGTCCAGATTCTGCTGAGCATCTGGAAATCCTGGAAGAGTTTCGTTCCTGCTCGGCCCCGGCCCCCTTCCAGAGCATTCCCCACACCTGCACGCAAGGGGAAAAACAAGCACAAGCGAGAAGATGGATGTGTGTTCGCCTCACATGCAGCATGCTCTTGATCTCTTCACAAGCGCAGATGATTAAAGAAAATGTTTAGCTTTCAGCATCTCACACTGGTCAGTTAAAGTAAATCAAACCAAGAACTACATTCGCCCCCCACCCCCGACCTAAAACTATCATAACAGTAATTAATTTATAGTATTGATGTGCCAATTTGTTCACAGCCACGAACAGTGAGCCCGGAAAGCAAGAAGTTACTCTAACAAATACAAAAGTGACAATTTACAGCTGAAATTGGCCTGAAGACCCCACTGTAAAGGGTCCACAGCCACAACATCAGCACAGTGGACATCTCAGCCTAATGAGGCCCCCCACCCACCCTACATACCAAGCTCTCCTGTTCTTTGTTTCTAGTTTTGGTGTAAAACCTCTGGCCCCTACTTCAGCTAGATTTCTCTCCTTTTTTATGTCTCCCCCTTCTTTTACCCCAGAGCCTCTGTTCCCCCTCTCTCCCAGAGCTCTTCATTAGGGAGAAACGTGGGAAACTGGGCTTAAAACCTGCCTGCGGCACAGTGCCAGCTGCCACTTCAACTCTTGACACACACACACAGGGCCACATTCTGACAGGGAAGTCCACTAAACTACTTAATGCATGACGAAGAAGCGAGAGTCCAGAAGGGCTTTGTATCTGTCTGAAATCCCTCTCTGAGTACGTGACATCAGTTAAGGAGAACTTTTATTAGAAACAGGACTCCCTGCAGGATCGTGCCAATACCTGAACATTTAGAAGCTCTAAGCTCGGCTCTCACCTGTGAAGTGCTCCAGGTAATGTCTGTAGAGCTTACACTGGAGTGGGGTCATTCTGACTGACAGCACGTACTCGTGTTTGGGAGGCAGGAACTTTGTGAGCGCCGAGTAGTCTTTTCTCTGAGCAGGAGCAGAAACAAAAGGTTATTTTAGGAGACAAGAAGGAGAAGAGGCTGAGTCCATTGTTTGAGAGCTTTTCACCTGGACACAGCCGGCCAGCATCTCATAGAGGATGTGGGCCCTCTTCTTCATAATCCGGACGTCATGCAGTGTAGAGTCGGCACACTGGCCGTTCTGAATGGGGTTAATGAAGCGGTTTCTGAACTCTTTGACCGACCCCAGCAGATTTTCCTTGATAAAGTTGACCATGCAGTGGTCTGTGAAGAGCACACATTACATTTTCATTTAATCAAGTTTATTTTCACTATAAATGTTATGGCCAGGCACTTTATGAGACATTTCCAGAAAAACATAATCAGATCAGGCTCCTGGTAACGGTACAGTACGGTCAGAGAAAACAAGACGAGACCTCCAGGAACATCAGGTTCAGTTTGAGCCGCTACCTCTGTAACTCATTTAAACTTTCCGCCCTCATGCAAAGTCCTTCAATCTTTTTTTAAATCTCAAATTCTCATCCAAGGAAACCAAATTTTCTCACATTCAATAAGGTTGTTTTGCAGAGGTGTTCCAGTCAGCACAATCCTCCTCCTCGTCCTGATTGAATTCATAGCTTTGGAGACGGCAGAAGCCTCGTTCTTCAGAATGTGGCCTTCATCACAGATCACCAGGTCCGGACCTGACATGAGGACAATTATACGTTAGCAGCTTCACACATGTTAAAGAGACCTGATCAAAAGCTCAACAAACAACAAATCAGACAGCAGAATTTTTTTTTTTTTTTCACTACAGTAAAGCAGTAAAGTCTGGACCTTCCAGAACAAACTGGACCCGGTGCAACACCGTTTTATTAGGCCACTATGATTCCAACAATGTGCAAAACATGGACAAACAGTGGCACTAGGTACAGGAACCACTGTAAAACATGGTGGCTACACCTTGTTATTGCTGCTCCGGGTCGGGGGGTGGCCCAGCTGTGTGGGAGAGACCCGGTCACAGCGCAGCGCGCTGCTGTAGCACTCGCCATTAACTGTGACAACATCCAAAGCATTAAGCTTATGAAGCAGGAGAACAACTTGTCCACACGCAATTAACTCCACAGAAAGTGTTATGAGCCTAATTATCTGTGTGCCAAGAGGAAGGAAGCTAACGTTGGCCTAGCAGTGCAGAGCTGGTGCTGACCATACTACTGCAGACCACTTATTACTGATAAATGTGTTCATTTTATCTAAAGATGTTTTTTTCCCCTTTAGTCTTATAGGTAAAGCTAAAATACTTTGATAGCTGGTAGATTTGACAAAAACATTAAATTAATCCCAGTAAATGTAGGTGATTTTCTATAAATGGCTGAAATTTTAGACACTAGAAAAAACTAAATTTGTGTTTTTCTCAGTTGTCTTTATGTAACAGTATCTTGTTGCACTTTAAGTCCAGTTTATTTTGCCTATTCGTTTGTGTAAAGAAAGGCATTTAAACCAATGCTCCTGATAAAATTAAAGTGATCTCTACACTTTACTGTCAGAACTTAGACCAGCTTATGGGGATAAAGTACCATTTCTGTTCATAACTTTTAAGCTATTGCAATTAAAGGAATTAATCATCGCTAGTGTATCCACATTTGACCTTTTTGAGAAATCTGATTTGGACCTTTGAGAACCTCTGATTTGGATTACTTGACACCTCAGTCCCAACATCAATGTTCCTATTTGGTTATCCAATAATCAAGGACCGTAAACCTGAAACGGGTCCAGAGTAAAACCACAAGAGATATTTTAATTTACAGACTACAAATCCGTACCTGGATCCACAAGGGTTTTCTGAAACGTCTCTTTTAGTTTCTTGCTCTTGATGTTTCGGCCCTGCGTCAGATTCCTGTACATCTCATAACCCATGATCATAACACCACCTGACTCCTGCCACTGCTGGAGAGCATACGCCCTCTCCTGCGGCCTCTTAACTGTGGCAAGCTCTGTTACCTGGGGGGGGGGGAGATAAATAAATCAAATATAAACATGCTTTTTGGCAGACTGATGTCAACAGGAACAAAACGGCTAACAGCATTTCTTACCTCCAAACTCTCCTCATCCTTCAGTCCCACCTGCCACTTCTCAAACTCATTGAGCCAGTTAAGGACGGTGTTGAGGGGACAAACCACTAGAGCTGTGCTAAAGTCGAGCTTTTCACAAAGCAGCAGAGTGTGGAGGAATGTCACCACCTACAGGCCAAGATGGGAACAGTTCATAAAAAGGACCACAGCACACCGCTTTGGAGACCGTGAACTTTCAGAGGTATTTTGTCATGAGTATCAGCAATATGGAGCCATTCTAGAAATTACTTGGAGATGTTTTCTGTGCAGCGGCTGACAGGCAAGAGGGTACGAACTGTTAAGTTACAGATGAAGCTGTTTTTCATGAATATACTGTTGACGTGCTCCAACTAAGTTCTCACAAATAATGTTTTCAATGCAAAAAAAGCTTTAATCAAAAACCCCTTAAAAACAAACATAATCACTGTTAGTTTGCAAACCCTAAAAACTCAATCAGTTTTTAGGACTGACATATCGGTATTCTGCAGATGTTCAAATATTGTGCGTCCTTAATGCTAGCTTCCAACTTGTTTTAATACAATTTGAAATCCAGACAGCTGAAGCGCAGCCATCTCTTACTTGTAGAGTTTTTCCTAGACCCATGCAATGAGCCAGGATGCAGCCAGAACCCGCAGACTTTTGGATCTTTTTCACAGACTCGCAGCAGCAGTCCCACATAAACTGAACACCTGAAACCGAACACAAGACACTTTCAGCGGGAATCCTTCCATGTTGGGCTGAAACTCTCCTCCTGGTCCGAACTGCATTCACTCACCGTCAACCTGATGAGGCTTGAGCTTTGTGACGAGGCTCCTGTGCACCTGAACCAGCGGCTCCTTGGTCTCTTCGTCTTCATCCAGAACCAGCTTGGTGGTGATGGGGCAGGCCACCTGGGAGGCTTCTTCTACAACAACAACCTGGAGACGGATCAGAGGAAGAAGAAATGTAATTTATTAAGTATTTCATGAAGAAAGGCCTTTGGATCTTAAAGATAAAAATAAAGGCGCTCTAACAGAACAATGGGATCATTTGGATTATTTTGATGGCCGCTTCTGTGATGTTATCACTGATATTCTTTCCCTATCAGCAGAAGAAGTAAGTACAGGGCCTTTGCTTTTTCTGTTGTAGCCATCGTGTCCCAGCAGACTGACAATCAGATGATCAGGTGGATTTATATGGCTAGTGGCATTCCCAACCTTACCCAAGTGTAGAAAAACAAAATCCCAACTTGAATGCACCTGTGGACTAGAAAATGAGATGTTTTCACTTTAGCTACACACCTTAAATTCATTAATCGTGTTATATTTAGGATGGGTATTTAAAGCGAGGTGCTTTTTAAAAATATTTCAATAAAAAGGTGAAGTTCAGGGCGCGGCGCTGATGGTGTAGGGGTTAAGCGCGCGACCATATGCAGAGGCCACAGTCCTCGAAAAAATATCTAAAAAAAAAAAAAAAGGTGAAGTTCAGATGCACAGAAATTTACTGGAACTTTAAACCCAACTTAACCATGTTCTAAGTTAAAAACTAGTAGGATTTGCCCGTCACTGTACCCACTGATGAGGTCAATTACTTATTAGATACATGCAGCCAGAGGTCCTAATGAAACTGTCCATTACTGCAGACAGTGTGTTTTAAACACGCAGTCGCCATATTGGATTTTGGGGTCATGTTGGTAAGGAACCGCACTTGTAAACTTTTCCCACGTGGAACTTGGACATTTTTCCTTCAGAGTTGCTGAACGAATGGATGGGAGTTATGAAAAAATAGGTTGTACTTGTTTAAAAAAATAATACTTGTATACAAAGTGTGAGAACCACTGAGCTAATTCATTGCCGCCACCTTGTGGTAGCAGTGATGCATTACAACCAGTGCAACCTTTCTGCAAGAGAAGGCTCTTGATTTATTCCCGGGTCTTGCGCATCACCGTCAGATGGAAACAAACACCAGATGTAAAAACTGATTGAACTTTCCATATTGGATGCAGATCTGAAGCCTCAACAATTGGTGCTGATCCAGATGATTTAACATTCAATATGTATTCCTTACAGAATGGTGGGTTTTTAATATGTGAAGCCTTCCAGGGTTTCAATACTTTGCTTCCCATTTTGACTGTTTAAAAACAGCATTTTCTTTATTTTTGCATTAGCATTCATTTATTTCCTAACAACACAAAAAGTCTAACAAGAAATTCAACTCAAACATAAATTATTGTAAAAAGTCCTTCATTTTTCAATACTTCGGAAATGATCAAACAAATAATAAATGTTCGAAACTTAAATGTTTTACCATACTCAGTTTTCCTTTCTCATGCTTCCCCCAGAGTTTTAATTTTAGTTTTACCTTCTAGTACTATTACAGAACTGACTGGGCTCATGGGCTTGTTATCTGATTAGCTGTAGTAAAGGTAACTGTACACACCTCATGTTTCAACGTCAACATAGGCATGTTTTCCCTAAATCAGCAGGCATTTCCATGTTTACCTCTCGGAGTTTCTCCCTGAGCGCCTCTCTCTCAGCGATGCGTTTCCTCCTCTCCTCCTCCTCTTTCAGAGCATCTCTCGTCTCCGTCCTCAGCTTGTCGTCCTTCAGGATTTTGCGGATCTTTTTCCGGCCTTTGCGTCCCTCTCCCTCTTGCTCGTCGTCATCATCACCATCTTCCTCTCCACTCTGTGGAAACGGATATTAAGTTCAGCTCTGATCTTCAGCCCTCGGGTGGAAAGAGCTAGTTCTTACTATAAGTAGATGAGCAAACCGCAAGATTCATTCGTGGTCTCCAATAACTTTCAAAACACACTGCAGGGGTAGTTTAGAAGCTCTGCATGACTTGACTAGTAAACGTCAGTTGAGTACGCCTCCTCCTTAAAGTAATCCTTCCAGAAATAAGACAACGTGTATGAGACTGCATTTTAAAATACCTTGTCGTTGCTGGAGGAGTCGTCCTGAACTTTGATCCTGCGTCGCTTCTTTTTCTGCTGGTTGTAGCTTCTCTGATTGTCGTCTTCTTTCTTCTTTGCAGATCTACAGAAACAACAGCTTGGTTTTTGGTCCACCAATGGCAAACAGGTTTCATCGATCAAAAGTAAAGTAAATGATTGCTTCAGACTGGACAGGATCCCCTCTTCTCACCTAGTCTTTCGACGCTTGGTGTCCTTCTCTGAGTCGCTGAGCTCCTCGGTCATTCCTGACTCTGAACCAGACCCTGAATTCTCAAAGTCCGAGTCTCCGGTGTCGTCGCTGCCAACTGATTTATAACAATGCAACAAAGTCACTTCCTGGCTTCCCAGTTGGGAAATGGGGTTAATAGAAGTCAGAATGTACCTTTACGTGCAGACTTTTTCTTGCCCTTGTTCTTCTTCTCTTTGCTCGAGTCTTTCTCGTCTCCAGAGTCGCCCTCGCTCAGGGAGAGCTTATGACGGAGCAGTTTATGGCGTCTGCCGCGCTTCTGCACTTCAACGTCAGACTCAGAGTCTTCTGTAACTTCATCGCCTTCCAGGAGCGAGACAAAATCATTAAGACAAAAAAGGAACGAAACAAAAGGAAGGTGAGGCGCTCGTTGAACATTACTTTTACATTTCATCTCATACTTCACCTTCCTCCTCTTTCTCCATCTTAGCTTTCTTGGAGGACTTCTTTTTCATATCTTCCTCTTCGTTGTCGGAGGAGCTTTCTGCTCCTGAAGAGTAGTTGGACTTTATTTGAGCAAGAAGCATTTTCTTTGCAATTCTTTGGGAAAAACAGAATAAAACACAAACCAAATCACAAAATAGAAAAAGAAATCTTAATTTGATGCAATTTGATGCACATTGTTCCACAACCTCAATGGGTGTCGTGCTCACTTTGCAACAACCCAACAAATCCTCCATACAAAACCCTTTATCCATTTATCTCATGTCTAAAATCAAAAGCGATCTTAATTCTAAACTTATTTGATTTAACTCCTGTTTCTAACTGGAGTTGTTAACTGGCATCATATTACTGCTGGGCGGCACGGACACAAAAATAAATAACACTACTTTCTTTCTGGATTGAATGGTTTTGATAAATCTGACGATTTGGTTTCAGATGAAAAGTCCAGCTTCTGAAATTTATTTACAGTGATATGACGGCCGAAAATGTGGTCAAAAACTGAAATTTCGATAAAAAGAAACATTTGTAGTTTCAGGTAAAACGTAGACACTGTGGTACACGGTTCAAACACTGAGGGTCCCCATCCACATGGTACTTTAATCCACAAACTAACCAAAGCCCTTTAGTTCAGGTATGTTAGCTGGTTTAAAGTAACTTGAACCACAACTAAATACATCTGTAAGGAGCAAACACTTTCCCCATTTGGAGAGATGCTACCTGAGCTGCTTGGTGTCAGACCCTCCCTGCTGATCCCTGCTTCTTCTTTTGTCTGTGTTTTTCTCAGAGCCTCGCTTTGCATATCCTCTAAACTTGTAAATTATGGATTTGGTCAGCTGGTCTCTCAACGTAATTGATCAAATTTGTTTTGGCTGGAAGACAGGGTAAAGGAGAACCCTCTTGTCCAGACGGGACGTTCTTCTCTAGATACACAATGGATTCTTGGCAGCAGTGGAAGATTGTGTGCCTGACTACCATGTCGGTCGAGGACGTAGAAGATGTGTACATATTTGGACTTTTGATAACAGGATTTCTGCTTTTTGGAGTTGGTGGTTATCTGGCTTATCGAGTGAGTAGCAAAACGTTGGCGGCTGTTCAAAGCGTTCCAAAGCTGCCTGCGATGTTGGATGGAGTCTGTAGAGCGATCAACACTCAGACTGAAATGTTAAGAGAGCAGAATCGCAATCTGGACACGATTCTTGAACAGAATCGCAGCCTGGCAGCGGTTGGACTCAGAGGTTAAAGGATATAATCTTGGAGAAGTTGTACGCTCCAGATCTGCGGATAGTACCAGAAATTTGGCTATTTTGATTCTCAATTGAGACATACCTGTAAAACTCTTAAGGTGGCTGGAAATTCACAACTGCCTGAACCACAACATTTATTGTTTTTCTAAATCTGGTGCCCCATGTGGCCTTGGCAACTTCTGGTTACTGGCTATCGACAAAATATCTCCTGGATGTTATATAAACACGACGCTCTTCCCTACCAGCTGTGTGCTGATAGGACCATGCGGCCGATTGATAAAACTTCCACCTCTCTCCTCAAGGACAATCATCAGTGTTGACCGTCTAATTCTTGCAACACACTCAGACTTATATATATTCGCACCCTCGAGATTCCACCGTACCCTTGCTAAATCTTTACTTATGTGTGTGTTGCTTACCCCTGCTGAGGTTTTTTTGTGCTATTTCAGACTCTATTCTGCTCAGAATAGAGTCTGAAATATGTTTTTTTTTCCTCCTATCTTACTTTACCTAAAGGTGTGATTTCATTACTTTTCATAGATTTTCAGATTTCTCAGAAGGATTACCAGAAAATACCAAATATTATTAGTATTTGAAAATTTTACTGCAGCTGTTTTTACACCAATGATTAGAGATTTTTAGATTTCTTAGAAGGATTGTATTACAACAATTTCATACCAGTGAAAGCCAAATATTATTAGTATTTTAGAGTTTGGACCTACCAGTGACCCAGCTCCTCTACTTAGACTTCAGTGAGCGCCCATGACTGCTACGATTTGAATGATGGGACCACAACTGCCTCATACCAGCGACCTCAAGGATTAATATCATTTTTCTTCTAGCACAGGATGAATTCCTCACCACAGAGGACTTAATGAGCTAATTACCTCCATTAAAAAGACTGGATCAGAACCAGCTCTTACCAGTAAACTCCCAAGGATTATTAGTGTCATTAGATTTGTTTTTCTGTTGGATTTTCTGTATCATTGTAATGTTTTTCCTCATGTACAGCGCTTTGAGTGCCTTGTTGCTGAAAAGCGCTACATAAATAAACTTGACTTGACTTAATTTGCAGTGCTTGCTAAAGTATTCACACCCCTGGACTGTTTCCAGATTTAGTCAAAAACCTGAAATCATTTTATGGATATTTATACAACGGACCAACAAAACGTAGAGAAAAATGTTTCATGGTTTCATCTTCTACAGAGTGCATCTGTATTCATGCCCCCTTATTTTAACACCCCTAAATAAAATCGAGTGATTCCCAAGTTACCTCATCAGTAAGTGGAGTCCAGCTGTCTAATCGAATTTTTTCGCATACCTGTTTTCAGGGTCGTCGTCGTCGTCTTCAAAAACTCGGGTATCTTCTTCTTTAGTGTCCACCTCATCTCCTGGGCAACAAAACCCAAAACAGTGGCGTTTTTTCCCAAAGCACTTACATGATTATTCTTGCATGCTGCAAACAGCACTTTATTCATACTGAGGTTCTAAAATATTTACATTAAGTTAATTTAAATCACGGTCACTAAGAAGTCACTGAAATTACTTAAGAGAAAGGAAACTATGCGGGGATAAAACGGACAACGTGTCAAAGTAAAATCATGACATCTCCGGATGAGGGTTTTAGGGCAAACTAGAGAGGCTCTTTGAGACACAAAGAAGGTTCTGGAGGCTGTCTGAAAGCCCTGAGGGGAGCAGTGATGATGAAAGGCTCCGTCTGTGTATATGAGGAGAAATCTGATGTAAACTTTACCTGAGGACTGATGGAAGACTCCACTGCCTCCAACTACATTATCCTCCACAATAGGTTTGATCTTTTGCTGGTCACTGTCCTCTTCAGAGTCACCTCCAGCCTCCTCCTCCTCCTCCTCCTCCTCCTCAGATGAAGACTGTAGCTTAGAAGATGCTTTTGGGCTCTTTCCCTTCCGCTTCTTTTCATAGGACCGCCTTCGATCAGCCGCCTTCCTGTCAGGGGAGTTTTTTTCCTCCCCTTGTTTGTCTTCTTGTTTCTTGATCCGGCTAGACCGCCTCTTAGCTGTGCCAGCTTTGCTCTTAGTCTCTTTCTCCATGTCTGAATCTGAGTCCGAGTTGCCCGAGCTGCCTTGTTTCTTCTTCTTCTTGGATATTTTCTTGTTTTTATTCCCTCCATCTGAATCAGAGCTTTCGGACTTCCACTTGCGCTTGGTTAACTTCTCGGTGTCCTTTGAGGACGTGTCTGATTTGACTGGACGCCTTTTGGCCGTTGCGCTTTCCTGTTCCTCATCTGTGCTGTTGTTGCCTGTTGCAGCTTTCTCCAGCAGAACAGGAGGAACTTCATCTGAGTCAGAGTCTTCTAGCAGATCTTCTGAACTTTTAGTCTCTTTTTTAGCGTGACTGGATTTGTTTGACGGCTTGGCCTTGTCCTTGCAATCTCCCTCAGATTCGGACTCAGAGGAGTCCTTCTTTCTTTTATTTTCCCCCTGCTTCCTTAAAGGCGTGGTCTTCACTCGGCTGGAGCGACGGGTTGGTGGTGGGCTGTCGGTCTCCGCTGCTCCACCAGAATCAGAGTCTTTCTTATTGTCACCCTTTTCCCTGCTCTTGCTTGGCTGCTCTGCGTCCTTTTCCTTGTTTTTGGACCTAGAGCCGCTGCTTTTAACAACTGGAACAGGAGTCAGTTTGACTATCAGATTCTTAACTTTGGGTTGGGGGCAATGGGTTACTGGAGGATCTTCATTTGACTTTGTATCAGTGCCTTTCACTGAACTGGTTTCAGTCTGTGGGAGCATGGAGGAACCAGCGAGGCTCTCCACCATCTGAAAAAGCTCCTCAGGAACTGAAGGAGGCACAGACATGATGTCTTGATCTAAAGATGTTTCACCGGTGGACATTTGCTCGTTGTCAAAGGCCTCGGTTTTATGTGTCCTTTTGGGAACAATGGTTTCTGTCTGGTCTTCTTCCACCTCAGACTTTGTGGACGCTTCATCAGACTTTATGTCCTGCTGCTCTTTCACCACTTTGTCCATCCTTTCTGCTTCATCAACTGAATCTGTTTCATTAGAAGGCTTCTTGGGCGTCTCTTTCGTTGAGAAGTGTTGTTCGTTAGGGGACTCTTCAACCATCTCCCCTGGTTCTGTTTTACAGATTGAAATAGCTTCATCATCCAGCTCCTTTGTCACCTTTTCAGTTTTGCCAGATTTACAAACTAAATCCTCATCATCAGGCGGCTCATTGTCCTCTTCATTCGTTTCTTCTGCCTCACAAACTGACTTGACTTCATTATACTGCTCTCCGTCCACTCCAGGAACCGCATCTACAGAACAATCCATTTCATTGTTCTCTGCAGGTTCCAAAGCGTTACCGGTCTTTCTGACGGGTTGCCTTTCAGTACCGTTCTGCAGCTCCATGTTTTTGAACTCAGGCTTTAAGGCCTCCTCCAAAGCGTTGTGGGCTTTCTTCAGATCTGACAGCACCGCCTTGAAGGCTTTCAGATGTCGATACCTGATGGTCGCATCTGCCTTGTCGTCAGTCGCCTGCTGGATGAACTGAATGAAAGTGTTATTCAAACCGGTTGTAGTTTCAACAAGCTTCTTTGTCTTCTTTAGTAGATCTTTGGGTATCTGCAGATTTTTATAAGAGAAGGTCATGGTCCCCAAGCCTTCGTTGTGCTCTTTTCCATTTGCAACCGATTTCGGCTCTTTTGATGACTTTTTCTTCTCCTTCCTACCTTCACGCTCCTCTGCTTTATCGGTTTTCCGTTGCTTACTTTCAGCTTCTTCTGTCCTCTGCATGATGCTTTGGCAGCTGGAGACCAGATCCTGGAGGGGCTCCGACCGACACACGTAGCAGTGCCACTTTGAGTTCTCATCAGTGATGCCGGACAGCTCCTTCCTGCCCAGGTTGCGCAGTATGCATTTCTTGCAGAAGGCGTTGTTACAGTAGTCGCAGCAGATAAGCTTTCCACCCTCAGCACACCATCTGAGGACCAAGAGGTTAAGAATATTTCAACGCAAATAGCAAAACACTTCGTGACACATGTTTAAAACTATTTTGAAAAACTTAAATATACCAAAACTGACCATTGTTTGAAAAACTACCAACACAGGCAGAATGATTAAGCATGATTTAAACCAATATTATAGAAATAACCCTCTGTAGAACCTCTCGCTAAGCCTTCATAGATATATGGCTCCGTGCAAAAGTAGAGCTACACATAAAAAAATATATAAATTCTCAATTCGGAGAGTGAAACTTATTTAGATTCATTCCACACAGAGTGAAATATTTCAAGCTTTTATTTCTTGTGATTTTGATGATAGTGGCTTACAGATAATGAAAACCCAAAATATTTCTGTTAGTATTGAGAAAAGTTTGAGGAGTCTGAAAAAGCCAAATCAGCAAGTTAAGTCAAAACACCTGCAATGGTTTCCTGTGCCTCTTAAGGGTCTCACAGCCAGGGTCAGTAGGCTAGGACCGCTGACTGGACAGATAACCAGAAGAGGGTCACTGACCACAAGGAGGGTAAGCCATAAACGATCATTGGCTAAAGAACCTGGTTGTTCACAGAGAGATTTTTCCAAGCATATTTATAGAAAGTCATGTGCAAGGAAAACGTATGGTAGGAAAAGGTTCACCAGCAACAGGGAGAACTGCAGCCTTGAGAGGATTGTCAAACCAAATCCATTTAGGAAATTGGGGGAGCTTCACAAGGAGAGAACTGATGCTGTACTACGTACAGACAAATCCTTTCCTGAACCAGGGAAAGTGTCAGTGTCTTATCTGGGCTGAGGAGATCAACTGGACTGTTGCTCAGTGGTCCAAAGTCCCCTTTTAAGATAAAAGTAAAGTTTACATTTCATTTGGAAATCAAAATCTCAGAGTCTTGAAGAAAAGAGGAGAGGAACAGAATCCACGTTGCTTCCAGTCCAGCGTGACGTTTCCACAGTCAGTCATGATTATCTTCTTTGTTTCTTCTTTGTTTCTGGTAACTTTACATCATATTTTCTGTGCTCAACTATAACCACAGGGTAGGTTATTGTGATAGATGTTGCATCATCAGCCGCTGATTCCTTTACATCTAAACAGATTTGATTGTTAGTCATAAGAGTTTAGCTGAGTTTTGTTCAAGAGAGCGAGAGGTTGATCGTCTGTGTCTCTTTCACTCCACTTTACAATTATGCGCTTCTTTATGTTGGTGTAAGAATTAAAATCCCAATCAAATACACTGAAGCTTGTGGTTGTATACTGAGGGATATAAAAACTATTGCAAGGCACTGTAACCCCAGCATGTGATTCTGTAATTTATTTTTTACTTCAGGATGTCATAAATCAGTGTTTTGTTGGCTGTCTGCACCTGCATTGCTCATCCATCCCATCAGAATCCCGGCCGATGTCATCACTCGTGTAGTACTTGTAACATGACTAGAGAAGGGAACCAAAACACGCGATCACCAAAACATAAACAGCATAAACATATAAGCGTATGGCATTGAGAATATCTTCAGGACTGGTACATTTTAATACCTTGCAAATAAGTACTTTGAGCATAGGATGCTCATACACGGAGTTCTTCTGGAACTGGTTGACTTGTTTTCCGCAGGCTGTGCAGCTAACCTTCTTCTCCAGGGTATCGTCTGAGACGAACAAGTGCAGCGGTCACTTTTAACACGTTAGCGTTTCTCACCATCTCACCCCACTCGGATATTCATGCTTATTTACATTACAGTTGGTCTGCCTTCATTTCTAGCATTAATGCATCACTTATTGAAACATCTGAATGAAAAACGAAAAAAGACGATCACCTGTTTTTTTCTGCTTGAAATCCACTTTGAGCCTCATGGCACCTTTGCCTTCATTCCCACTTGGTTTCATCACTAAAGTGCCTGAGAAAATGAAAGAGCAGTGATTTAAAGACCCGACTTTATTCCAGCTTCGGCAGAACTTGCTCCGAAGCTAACTCGCACTGCATGGCTCATACCTTTAGATCCACTGCCTGTATTACTGTCAGAAGTGGCGCCTTCATTTTCGCTGCCAGCCGAGGCATCAGAGTCTCTCTGTCCTGTGTGCCTTGTCACACTGGTGGGCTTCCTGAATAGTGTTGACATGCAACTTTAAAACTTTCAGCAGCATCTGTACCATCAGCATTAAACAGCTAAATAAAAGCAATAATGGTCTCAGTTAAAAAGAGAGCTCCTAACCTCCTGCTGTGAGAAGATGATGGCTTCATGCTTTCTGGTGAGCTCCCAGGCTGCAGAGAAACCAGGATTTATTTTAACACTTTAGCAACAAAGAAAACTAGCATGTTTACAACAGGTGTAGCGACCCACAAATAGCACACTCACCTCCTCTCCTTTCTCTCCCATTTGATCTATGTTTGATTCAGAAGAGGCCAGACTCATTTTACCTAAAGAGAAATCAAGACATTGTTTCCTCTGTGATCACAGTGGTAAAATAAAACATAATGCATTCAGGTCACCCCTCCCCCCAAAGAATGTTTTCAACAATAAATCACCTAAAGTAATAAAAGTTGACATTTTCAATAAGGATCGGCTAAGACCAAAGTGATCTTAGTGACCACTGTTGTCCGACCAGTTAAATCAATGCCAGTAAGAGCAAATTACCTCATATTAGAATTACCAACTGAAGAGTCTCTCTACATTTCAAGTATAGGAAGATATGG